>VDFB02271358.1:281519293-281542073 GCA_007258455.2 Sequoia sempervirens
TACTCGGAGACTCAGCCTTTCACACTTTGAGTTTCTTTATGGTTTTTCGTTAACCCATGGTATTCCGCTAATGCTTTCAATAAGGACGTGCATGCTCGCACAATTGTCCATTTTAGATTAGATGTTTCAGTCAAACTGAGGGTAGTTTCCCAGTTGACTGTATAGTTTACTTAATTAGGGTTTGGCGCATTGCTTGCATGCATTGCAGGAACTATAGATGACACAAGGTGATTTTAGGGTTCCCTACACCTTGATGTATATAAATAAGAGCTTTTGCTCATTTGTAAATAACTTTTGCTTGAGAGAGAAATATATGCTGCGCCTACCTTGCCCTCAATATTGCTCTTTTTGGTACTTGTTCATGTGTCTTCACTATTGCAATTGATTGTTATGCCACATAGGGTTTCGAAAGATTGTAATGCTGAATTCTTTCCTTAGTTTAGATAAATCTGTTTGAACATCTTTATCATTGAATTCAATTGTTATGCCACATAGGGTTCCAAGAAATTGAGATGATAAATCTGTTTTGTGTTAATTTACCATTGTGATCAATCGTTATGCCACATAGGGTTTCGAGAAATTGCAGTGATAAATCTGTTCTGTGAATCTTTATCATTATAATTGAAGGTTATGCCACATAGGGTTTCGTGAGATTGTGGTGATAAAGGCTGTTTGTGAAGACTTTACTTTTTCAATCGAGTGTTATGCCACATAGGGTTCCATAAAATTGTCTTGGTAAAGTCTTAAATCTGTTTTGTGCCTAATAAGCTGGTTTAGATTGAGATGATAGTTGTGCCACCTTGCCCTCAAGTAGAGAGTCTAAACCCGTTTATCGTCAGTTAGTCAAACCTTGCTCCGTTTCCTCTCGCTCTGTTTTCCTGAGGAGATTGGATAGATTAAATTTAAGTTGTAGTTAGTAGATCTGCAAAACCAGAGAAAACTCAGCTGCAACGTATAGGTTCTTTCAAGAAAGCCTTGTGCCTCTACAGCTGAAGCAAAAAGACAGGACATAGTTTTAGCTTATTTTCCTTTGCAAGTATATTTGTCAAAGCACAACGAGGGAGCTTCCCCTCCATAATTTGAAGAGCACTCATTGCGTAGTGTACACAGGCTGTTCATAACAACTTCTACTCCAGAGGTGTTAGTTGTTACGCCAACGACCTTGTAGTGATGAGAAGATGATTTGAAAGTGTCTCCCAAAACCATATGAATGGTGAGCAACACAATGGAGGATTTCGTTTTGAAGATCTTCAATAACTTGCAATCAAAGATATCGTTCAAGAAAGCCATTTGCTATGTTTTTGCAGTAAGGAAAATTGTGATATCCATGAGTACTAGCCTTAAAGTATCAACTAATTCAATGAACAAAGCCCCAAAAATATATGCGAAGGGCAATGGTTAAACATACACTTCTAGTACAGTGGTAACAATCATAAAAAATTATCTTAGGCTTACTACTAAATGATCATTTTCACCCCTGTTGTGTGTGTGTTAGCAAATCTAGCAAATCAAAAGATATCTCTCACCATAGACTTGGAAAGTTGGTGAAGAAGTAATCATTTTGCATTGCAACTGTTGCGATGACAATTGCATCAACCTCCCCATTACCTTCTTGAAAGATATGGCTTATTTTGAATTCTTGGAATTGTTTTATTAGATTACAACATATTGAAAGGATATTAGCTATTTTCCAATTCGAAACTAAGTGTTTCTTTATGGCATTCACCACCACTTGTAAATCACGTTCGATATGTATTCTTTGGAGGTTCAATTTTTTGTAGGTTTGCAGCCCAAGTAGTAATGCTTGAGCTTGAGCTTCATTATTTGTGCCTTCAGAGAGCTTTTTTTCCACCAAACCGAATAGTTCTCTTGAGTGGTTCTTTATGATACATCTAGCTCCAGACGGGCTTGGCTTCCCCTTGGTAGCACCATTAAAGTTAAGTTTGTGCCAATATTCATTAGATAGCTTCCACGTTATGTCTCTTCAAGGATTCACCTATGGATTAACCCCAATCTTCCCATAAACGGGGAATTCAGATTTTAAATTATCAATATATAAAATTTAACAAATTTAAATATTTAAATTGAATTTTTATTTATTTATTGTCTTTTTATCAAATAGTATACATTCATTTTAAATTTTTAATAATAGATGTTTATAAAAATTTAGCATTATTTTATTTATATTAAAATTTTAATATATTTAAATTTAATATTTAAAAATATTTAATTTAAATTTTAAATTATTAACGTATAAAATTTAACAAATTTAAATATTTACATTGAATTTTTAAATCTACTATTAGATGTTTCTTGAAGGTTGACTGCCACTTTTTAAATGGGTCACCCTACCTTTGCTTGTATTTTAGTGGACATTGACATCTACAAGCCTCTCACGGGGACATGGTTTTAATGGTGGGGGATAGGTCTTGGACTCAACCACTTGACTATGAGGGTCTCCCCTTTTGATGTAGAAGATGCTTTTCCAATGGCCACCTAGTTGTTGATTTTTCACTATCCTAACACAAGGGCGTGGTGACATGGTGGAAAAATGCTCGAAAAGATCACTTAACTATTCATGCCTACGACCTTTGGTTGATGACTCCTCTCGGGATGACGAATCTTCTTAGGTTGTTGGTTCTTTGGCGCCTGGTGCAACTTTGGTAGATCCTACCCCTACTGCTCCATTGGCTCCCATTAGAGAGTCTCATCCACCTCTTGCTTTAGTCACTTAGTCTACTATGCCTTCAATTTGATTTAGCTTTAGCCCTATCCATGAGGTGGTAGTTCAACGTTTGGCTTCTCCACCTTGTCATTCCATTGTTCCTTTTGTGCACATTGATGGGCCCTTTGTGGAGTAATCCCCTCCTACTTCAGTTACTTAGCCTGCTATTCCTTCGGCTTTAATTCAGCTTCAACCTATTCATGGCTTCTTGGCCATTTCATTCCATTGCCCCTTTTGCACACATTGTTGGGCCCTTTGTGGAGGAATCCCTGCTCACTTCTCCTTGTTATGTGAACCTAGACGATAATATTTCATAGACTATTGTGCAAAGGCAAAAGAAATGTTTTCCTAAATCTTTCTCGCAATCTCATACTAGAGTGAAGGTTGTTAGATTGAACAAGGTTGGTTTTGACATTGTTTAATTTGGGCCCTGAGGTCCCATACTATTTCTTTTTGGATTGTTATCATGTGTGGTTCTAGGTCATAGTTGTGTATTGCTTTGATTTGTTTTGTTGGGCTGTTTGGCTTGGCCCACATCTCATGATAGTTGCTGCCATCTTGCTCCTTTGTTGCACAAGGGTTCAGGCATTTGGACCCTTTTAATCTCACTTTTATCAATATTAAAAACTTAGCAATATTTTAAAAGTTACTATAATTACATATAACATAGTATTGTTTTATTTTTAATAATTTGAATTTACTATATATATATAAATTAACAAATTTAAATATTTAAATAAAATTTTTAGGCTTATCAATATTTTAAAATTTATTATGATTAATTTAAATTTAATATAGTATTATTTTATTTTTAATATATATCTATATATATATATATATATTTTGATTGGTAACACCATAATTTTTAGGCTAGCTTGAGCTAGGTGAGGCCACAAATGGGGGACCTCATCTCCAACATGAATGCACTACATTAACACAAATAGTCCAAACCTATGAGTTTAGTAGCTCAACAAGGGCACAAAGCTTAGGAGCATGCCAATGTAGCGAGGGTTTGGAGTACAAAGACATGGGCATGAAAGCCAATAACCTCAACACAAAGGTTCAAGCTTGCGAGTGCATTGGATCGTTGCATAATTCCCATGATTACAATCACTTGGGGAGTTTTGAACCTTGGTGGCTACATCAACAATGCGATGATTTAACCATCACACTATGCCATAAATGACTTATTTTTAATAATTTCTAATTTGCTATATTAATAAATTACATATTTTAACAATTTAAATATCTAAATAAGTTTTTTAAGTTTATTATAATTTATTTAAATTTAATATAGCATTATTTTATTTTAATAATGTTAATTTAATATAGTTATAGTAATATAGTAGATATTAGGGAAAACTCCCCCTTAGTAATAGTGGTTATTAAGTTCCCCAAGGAAGAGGATGGTAGGGTGAATAGGCGCATGGTCAGATCAGGCAGATCAAGATTGAGGAGTAGAGAAGGAAAAGAAGCCAAGTGGAGCTCGAGAAGCAAGGGTGTGAAGGAAGAAGTTACAATGAATGGCGAGGTAGGGAACATGGAGATAGAGGTTTTCAGAATCAAGGAGAAGGGCGCTTTCAGTCCAGAATTGGTAATAAGGCTATCAACAGTTGGAGGAGTTGGAGTAGAACAGCTCGACCAAACAACTAGAAAAGCTGTAGGAATGGTAGCAGGCTACCTTGGTTGAATAGGGAAAACACCCCTCGACAAGACCATGGGTGGAAACCCTGGTGGCGATGAAGTTTGGAAGATAAGAGTTGGTGGCATCGAGGGGATAGGACAAAAAGTTGGACAAGCAAGATTCGGAATGAAGGGCAACAACTTGACAATGGAAAAAAGGGACAGATGCTAGACTCATGGCCAAGGTCAAATAGAAGCTGGGAAGAAAGGAACTTGGAAACAAGAGATCGCTCCACCATAGTCGGTGACAAAGAAAAGGAGACAAGTGGACAAGGTGATAGGTTGGCGTTAGGTGCGAATAGATACCTATAAACCCTAACCCTCTTGGGAAATGCATGTCGATTTACTTGGAAAATGAATCCTTAGAAAAAAAGGTAGATAAAATGAAAGTAGTCTTTTTTGTTAAATGGGGGGGAGAACGACCTGCCCTAAGCAGATTGAGACAATGGTGTGACCAAAAATGGGGAAGGGATGTATCTTTGAAAGAATGCCCAGCAGGAACAATAAAGCGCAAGATCCTAATTGAAGGACTATATATAATGGATGGGACGAGGTTCTATATCATGGATTGGGAACCAAATTTTCACCCTAGGAAATAGTCGGTGGAAGAAATACGGGTATGGATAAGACTAAATTTACCCTCTGAATATTGGAATCTGGAAAATCTTCAGACTATAGGAAACAGGTTGGGATCATTTGTAAGTCTGGATGAAAATATGGAAGACAAAGACTACGGAATGTATGCAAAGATTTGCATCAAAATCAAGCCCTTCTCATCTCTACCAAATGAGATAGAGATTAAATCTAAATATGGAATTTGGTGACAAAAGTTAGAAAGGGAAGATCAACTATCAATCTGTAGCAAGTGCCAAACAAAAGGGCATACAAGGGAGACCTGTGATAAAGGGAAGGTGCCAATTAAAGCCTATGGTTCAAATGTAAACCAGGGAGATGCAATAACAGTTAGCAACGGTGAAAGGGGGAACCTGAGAAGGAGAAAAAAATCATGAGGAAGCTGATGTGCACATTGGGAAAGGGTATCTACACAATGAAGAGGGACAACCAATATTTGAAAATCCTGAGACTATCTTGAAAGAGGATTGGTGAAACATAATCAGTTCAATGAACAAAATGGAGTAAAGGAAGACTTGGTAGGGAAGCAAGAAATTGAAGTAGAAAGAAAGGGCAAATCGACGGAGTAGAGGGAGGAAAAAAGGGACCTCGAGCTAGCAAACTTGCTAGACAAATGCTCAGCTTAATGGAGGCAAGAGAGGAAGAGATGCATTGTCTAAACATGGAGACTTTAGATACAATGGATTAAGAAGGGGAATCAAACTAGGACTCGAAGAATGACTTTGAGGAAGGGAGATGGATTTGTTCGAGGAAAGAATGTTAGAGCAGGCTGAATCCAAGATAAGCAAACCAAGATTAGGAGAAAAGGGACAAAGAGGGAAAAAAATCGAATAGGGAAAAGCTAGAGATAGCTGGAAACGCAAAAGGTCAGATGAAACTCAGGTTAGGGAAGGGCATTACCCTTCCCGGGTCGCCATGAAAACCATAACTTGGAATATTAGGGGCATTAATTCTCCTAACAAAAGGCACATTATCAAGCACAAAATAGAGCAAAAAAATGGTGATATAATCTTTCTTCAAGAAACTAAATTATCTCAACAAGAAGCAACTGTTTTAATGGCTAAATGGAGGTATTGGGAAGAGGTCTTTGAGTCTGCCCAAGGAGCCTCTAGAGGTTTGAGGATTCTATGGAATCCTAGGAGAGTCTCAGTGGGGCTGGTGTTATCTAGCACCCAATGGAAAATGCTATGGGTGAAGAACCATTGGTTAGCTAAGGAGGTGTATATGATCAACGTATATAGTCAAACACAGACAAGGGAAAAAAAGGAATTGTGGTCCCGGATTATAGATATGATCCAAAATCTAGCTGGAAAAAAGGTTATAGTGGGAGGAGATTTTAATGCAACCTTAAGCAACTCAGAGAAGAGGGGAGGGTTGTCAAAAACAATGCAGGTATAGTCAGACTTTCAAAGTTTCTTAAGCAGCAGTGATCTAAAAGATATCATAACCAAGAATGGTGTTTACACTTGCACAAATAGAAGGGTTACTCCTCAATTGTAGAAATAATTGATAGATTCTTTCTTGTTCTAAGTTGGGAGATGGTCTCGACCACATATGAGGCATCAATACTATCTCTACCAAGTTCAAATCACTATCCGGTGCTTCTAAGCTTTGTTCTAGACATGCCACCTAGAAGATGTCCATTCAAATTCGAACACATGTGGGTGAGGGATGCTACTTTGGAAAAGGAGATGGAGAAATGGTGGAAGATAAAACATGGGAATGGAGAGTCCAAAATGTATAGATTGTCAAAGAAACTTAGATTCATAAAAACAAAATTAAAAGAATGGTATCACTCACTTCAAGAACATTTTTGAGGAGAAATATTGGTTAGAAGAGGCTTTGCAGAGGTTAAATAATCAGGTGACTAGGGTGGGTATGAGTGATGAAGGATTTGAGCAGGAAAGAGTACTGACACAAGAATACTCAGAAGTCTTGGAGAGGGAAGAAATATTTTGGAAATAAAAATCTAGGGAAATGTGTCTGAGAGAAGGGGACAAAAATACTTTTTTTTTCCCATATGATTGCAAAGGCGAACAAAAGCAAGAACAAAATAATAGAAATTGTTAATGCCGAAGGAGTCAAGTTACGAACAAAAAAGGAAATAAGTGAGGAAGCAGTCAGGCATTTTTAGAAACTCTCGAACAAAAATCCCTCAAGGCTTTCAAGGGAAAGGGAAGAAATTTTGGAATGCATCCCAAAGATCATAGATGGGGAGCAAAATCAGCAACTATATAGTAAAGTAATGGAAAGTGAAGTAAAAAAGGCCATTTTCCAATTGGGAAAGGACAAAGCCTTGGTTCGGATGGCTTTCCTGCAGGTTTCTTCCAAGCATTTTGGAATATAACAAGTAAGGATCTTACACATGTTGTGGAGGAATCGAGGAAGAAAGCCTTGATGCTAGGAAGCTTCAATAATACCTTCTTAGCACTAATACCAACAAAGTTCAAAGCTGAGTCGTTGGATGATTATAGACCAATCTCCTTGTGTAACATGATCTAAAGTTATGGCAATTAGACTAAATAAGGTACTGGTTAGCATAATCTTAGAAGAACAAAGTGGCTTTGTCTCAGGAAGATCGATTTTGGAAGGCATTATTATAGCGCATGAGGCCATTCACACAATGAGGAGCAAAGAAGGCAAGGTGTTGATCAAATTGGACATCCAAAAAACATATGATCAGGTGGATAGAGAATTTTTGTTGGAATTCATGAGAAAATTTGGGTTTGATGAAGGTTGGATTAGGTGGATAGATTGCTACACAAATATGCCAAGATGTTTTGTATTGGTGAATGTGACCTCTTACAACTTCTTTTAGACCTCAAGCGGTATTAGGCAAGGAGACCCCTTGTATCCATTTCTATTCATAATAATGGTCGAAGCTCTAGGAAGAAACATTAAAGAAGCTAACCTCCAAGGAAAGTGGTAAGGGGTTAAAATTACTCCCAATATTTATCCAATATCTCACCAACAATTTGCAGATGACACAATGCTATTCGGCTCGGCATCAAGAAAGGAGGTAAAAACAATAAAAGGTGTCCTCGAAAAATATTGTAGGGCTTCCGGTTTGAAGGTGGATCGGAAGAAATTAGAGATATATTTTTTCAATACAAATCTAAGTAAGCAAAAGGAGCTTTCCCATATTCTAGGTCTGAAAACCGCTAGTCTACCCGGGAAATTCCTAGGTATGCCCCTCTTTGAAAGTGCCAATAAGGCAAAATTATGGGATATCTATTGGAAAAATGTAGATCAAAGTCAAATTCTTGGAAGTGTCGTTGGTTGACTTCAGCGGGACACATTTTAATGCTTAGGGAAATCATTGTGACACTACCAATGTACTCAATGTCATGTCTCAAAATGCCCAAGAAGACAGAGGAAGCCATGGTAAAAATAATGAGGAATTTTTTTTTTTTTGGAGTGGAAGTTTGGATCAGAAGAAATTTCCATTGATTGCCTGGGATAAAATTTGCAGTTCGAAGGAGGGGGGGGGGGGCAGCTGGTCTTAGAAATTTGGAATCAATGAACATGGCACTTTGAGTGAAGTTAGTGTGGAACCTATACACCAACAACGATCAGAAATGGGAAAAAACTCCTGCAATCTAAATACTTAGATTCCATGTGCCCCACAAGAATCTTCACAGTAAGTAATCCATCGCATGGCTCTACTATTTGGAATTTTGTCGTCTCTTGCAAAGTTATAATAACTAAACACATCACTTGGAGTGTCAAGAATAGTGGGAAAGACAAATTTTGGTTGGACTCATGGGAAGGTCACAAAGCTCTAAAAAATAATCGAAATCTAGAGGACATAAGAAATATCTTGTCAAGCACATGGGGGGAAAGAGTAAAAGACTATATAGAACAAGATGGGGAAGAAGATCGAGTGAGGTGGAAATGGAAGTCCTTTAAGAATGTCTAGGCCCCAGATCATCAGAAGAAATTGTTGAGCGCAATCCTTTCCAGCAAGAGGTTAGTGGTATTGTCTGGCGAGGATGAGATAAAATGGTGTAGTTTGAAGTCTGGGAAGGTGTTCAAATTGGATAGAGATTGAAGGAGACAATTGTGACAAAGGAAGATTGGCAAACTCAACTATTCTGGAGCACCAAATGCCTACCAAAAGCGGGGGTGTTTTCCTGGGCAGCAATACAAAAGCGAATATTAACAGGGGATAGGTTGAGGAAAATTAGCATCCAAGGTCCTCATAGGTGTGTAATGTGCATGCAGACATAAGAAGAGGAAAATCATCTTCTTTGAAATGTGAAGCCGCAGAGGTGTGTTGGAAGAGACTAATAGCAACATTGGAGTGGTAGAGTCCTCTCCCTCAAGATCTAAAGTCCCTATTCGTGGCATGACCAAGATTATACAAGGGGGTAGTCTTCGCAAGCATTTGAGTATCTACGCCATCCATTACAATTTGGGAGTTGTGGAAGGAGCAAAACAAAAGGATATTTCAAGGAAAGGAAATGAACATGGAAAGCCTATTCAAGTGCATTGAATTATCGTGATGAGCACAAGGTGATACCGAGAGGGGGGGAGGGGGTGAATCAGTATCTAACAATCATTTACTTTTCAAAACTTAACCAATCACAATTAGAACATTCAAGTAAGATCTAGCAATTAGAAACACAATGAGAACACACGATTTATGTGGAAATCCTTTCAGGAGAAAGCCATGATACAATATTGCATATATATTATAGTTTAATCTTCTTCTTCTTGTAGGCTCCAACCTACTATCAAAGTCTTAAATATCTTATACCAATTGAGCTCTAACTCAGCAAGAGGCTCCAACTCCCCCGCTCCCCCTCCCCCTCCACACAAATTGAGCTTCAACCCAGCAAGAGGCTCCAACCTCAACTTGATAGGCTTCAACCTATTGGAGGCTCCAATCCCCACACACAAACTGATCCAAATTTCCTTATAAATCTGATCACAAATCTCGAACCTAATCCAATTTATGAACTTTCTCCTCAAATCTGATCCACACTCAAATATCACTATTTTGTACAATACCTCTCACAAATCTGATCCAATTTATGCACCAATTATTTTCACACAACTGATCATAATTATGGCAATATCTTCACATAAATTTCTGCCTTACAATCTACTTTAAATCCTCTTTTCGATTTGCTCTTACTAGTCACATATATTTGTTACATATATTTTTGCAATTGTCCTTCACACATAGGCTGCATCATAGTTGAAAAACTCGCCAATTGCAAAAACTCGGCAAACCCGAAAAACTCGACAACTTAAAAAAATGCTTAAATTTTATTAAAAATGCATTTTTTTGTTGTTGCAAAATTCAATGATAAGATGCATCCAATGAGTCAATAAATGAGTACATAAAAGAAACAAGCCAAGTCTAGTTGTATTTGATTGATTTGAAAGCAAATTGGGTACAGAATGGCATCCTCATGTGGAATGCACTGATGCTGATAGTCTGAAACAAAATGAAAATAGCAAATTGTTTTTGTAAAAATGAAAGTAAATACTACATTAATATATTTTACAAATTTACATTTTCCTCTTTCCCACTACATTTTCCTCTTTCCCATGTCTAGTGAAAACTAGGGGAGAGGTAGAACTAGACGATATTATAGATGAAGACTTGTAGGCAAACTTGGAAACTTGGACTTGGAGAGTACCTAGAAAATCAAATGAATTCAATGGGAGTTTGAGGGAAATGCCCCCAATGGGGTCGAGGGGCGTGGGGGTCTGGGGGCAACGCCCCTCGTGGGGGTTTGGGCCCAAATTAAGACATTTAAAACCACACAAACCGAAAAAAGTGAATCGAAATTGCCTTTATTCCGGCTGGAGGTTTCTTTTTGCTAAGATGCGGAGTTTTTTTTAAAACTCTCTAAGTTTTTCCGAAAAAGCTCGCCAAAAATTCAGCGAGTTTTTCTGGCGAGTAAATGGCCCAAAAACTCGGCCAGCCAAAAAACCTGCCAAGTTTTTGGCGAGTTTTTCATCTATGGGCTGCATATATTCTTTATATGAATCTGATATACTCTTCATTTCTGCCTCTTTTTCTCTTTTATATTTGCTTTTTAAACTCAGAAAATATTCATTTGAAATTATTGCTTTTAAAACTCCCAAGCCACCATCTATTTATATTCTTCATACCTCTTCCAAAGAGAGGTGACCATTCATAAAAGAGGTGACTGTTTGAGAAAGGGGGTCGGCCTCATAAACTTAGTTAATTTTTGTTTTAAACTTCTTAAATGAGGCGACTCTTCTTATCCATCTTGATCGCTGCCTTTTAATAATTCTTGTTGCTGCTGTTAATAATTCTTATTGCCTTTAACAATATCAAATGCTGCTGGTTTTAATATTGAATCTTTACCTTCTAAAATGCTGTACTTTATGGAGTCACTGTATTTTATTAAAATTATTTTCTGCCTTGTAATAATGAATCACTGCATTGAAATAATGAACTGCTGCCTAGTACATTTTCTCTCTATTAAAAATGACGATCACTATATCTTGGGCGATTAAGGATATTTATGTGCTTTTGTGGTTTTGTTAACTAATAACCTTGCTTCTTTCCATATTCAATCACTGCCCATAATTAATATAAGTTTCCTATTGATTTGTCTTCTATGTCTTCGCTCAAACCTACAAAATCTCTTCTCTTAATACTACATTTATAATCATCTGCTTCTTATACTTGTAATCTGATTTTGCTTCTCATGACAACCACATAATGTAATTCAATGATGATGATATAGTGTCTGTAGCAATTTCCTTCACCAAAAGATCTGATTTCTTTGATACCTGTTGTGACCTTTTCACACATCACCCCATTCAAGATGGGGACCTGTAATGTCCCCTTCTCATCAGTGATTAGCCTTGCAGTTCATCAGTCTATTCCGGAACCCATAGACTGGAATGAGGTGGAAATTAGGGTTTCTTGGCTTGGAGTTTTGTGGCATTTCATGTTATTTACTATTTTTAGTAAATGCTAGTTGTGGCAGTTGCAGTTGTCTATTCTTAGTTCCTTGCAGTTGGAGCAGTTGTTATATTTTGGCTTGGTCTTCAGAAAGCTTTATTTTGCGAAAATTATTTAATTAAAGGCATTATGTTTTAATTCACTGTTGACCCCCACCTTGGCCTAAGGAGATAACTTAAGTTGTTTTAATATGGGGCCATGAAGGGTACGCCTTCATCATAAGTTTATTTATTCTTTATTCAAATATTTTCTCATCTTGAAAGTGGACGCCACTTTTATATTATTTGAATAAAGTGATTTTCTTTGAGGCCTTTTGGGACGCCACCTTGAGAAGTTGAATGGTTTTTGGAAATTGAAGGGTCTCCTGTGTCTTTTGGTTTGCTTCTCAGGAATTTGGGGAGTTTGTGAGCTCTTATTTATTGAAGGCTTTTGCTCCAGCATTTCATCCATGAAAATTATGCTAAAGTTATGCTGTCAAAATGACAATTGACATATTGCTTCGAGGATGTCTACCTCCTAGCCTTTCATCCAATTTCGTGTTTGCAATATAACACCTAGTTGGCTACATTGCTGCTTCTCAACATCAGACTAGCAGATTGAGCATCAAAGATTAATGAATTTTGGAGTTTTTTTACAGTTTTGAGTTCCTGGTTTTTGCTACAGCTGAAGCTAAGTTTTGTTCATATCTTTTGAAGTGAATTTTATTTTGTTCTGGGTACTTTGGCCATCCATCTGTTGACTGAAGGCGCCACCTTTCTCAAAGAATTGGAATTTAATTCCAAGTATTTATTTTATACTTGCAAAATCGATTTTTCAAGGAGGCCGTACTTTTTCAGCTGCATTGGGAATTGTGCCAGAAATTAATGGATGTGATTTGCTGCTGTTTCTTCCTCCTGGTTTGGTCGCCTATCTTCTGAGAATCCTTTGCAACAAATTTCAGTCAATTCGGAGGTGAAATGAGTGAGTTATGAGTATTTTACTGTTTTCCAGTTTGCTGTTATAAATTTCCAGAACTCAGGATTTTACATCAGATTCATCAGTTTCCAGTTTTAATTCAATTTTCAGTCATTGGAAAGCAAAGAACATTGTTAGAATTCATTCTTATCTCCTTATCTCATTTCTCTATCATTGTAATTCATTTATTTGCAGTCATTTTGAATTGTAAGGTTCTGATTAGTAGTACTAATCTAACCGATTATTATTGCTGCAACTAATTGATTAAATTCTCATTTAAAGTCCCCTGGATGGTATACTGCCAGTGTGGTTAAATTGATTGTAACTCTTGTACCCACTCTAAGTGGTGAATCCCCACAGTTCTGTGGATGCCCGCCGCAGCGGATGAATTGTTTCTAGTGTAATCTTTTCCCCCCACTGTTTGGTGGTAGCGTGGAATTGTTTTTCATGGCTGGTTATCCGCCTATCAGTTCTTAATTTCAAGTTTTAACACTCCGTCATATGTTAGCACCTCGCCCTCAGTGGGATCTTGAGTGCACATTCTTGACGTTGAGTAATTTCTTCATTTCCAAGTTCAGATTTCAGTTTGGTACTAACGCTAATCCAGTTGTTTATCTCTAGTTATGTTGTGTAAACTTTCAAAAAAATTGGTTAGCATATTTCAGTGGTATCAGAGCAGAAGACCCTGCCATCCTGTGGCAATTTGCAGTAGTTAACTGATGAGTGAAAAAGACACTAGGCCATACACCAGAAGTCAGGCCAGAAATCAGCATCAGTTTCCGCCCGTTTCAGAGGCAGATACCTTCTCAGAAGCCCTAAGAGATCTTGGTAAAACAGTGGAAGGTTCAGAGAATTCAGTGGAAGTGGTTGATCACACAGTTGAAATAATGTCAGATTCTGTAAGGAGAGATAATGAAGAGAGGGATAGAGTGGAGAAGTTTGATGGGATGATAGACATGATGTCCCGATTATTGTCCAAATTGGACCAGCAAGCAGCTCAGAATATCATTCAGCCCCAAAATAACTCAAGTGGAGAAAGTAGTGGAGTTAATGGGAATAATAATAGTGGTAGTCCTGAGGTGAATACTAGAGACAGAATTGTGGGTCAGCATACTACAATTCATAGTGGGTCATCCTCTAGACCCCTTTTTCCCGTCTTCACACCTAGGGAAGAGCAACCACCAGTTGAGGCTGCTCCAAACTTTGCTGATGATGCTCGTCAAGCTTACATGGAGTATGTTTCTTTACCTCTTGATTTGAGGGGTACTTGGACCTTTGATCAATACATGAATCAAAGGAGTCGGAGAAATGGTGGAAGGAATGATCAACGTCCTCCTGCAGCCCCTAGAAATGATTTCTACCAAGCATTGGGAAAGATCACTATGGAACATTTTGATGGTAGTAACAAGTGTACAGCCAGATCATGGGTACAAAAGTTAGATAACTACCTCTCTCTTAGACCTATGCTGGAAGAAGATGCTATCAAATTTGCTACTTTGCATTTAGATGGCATAGCTCATGAATGGTGGACTCACGGTTTGGTCACTCTTGGCCATAACCTCATTCGCACATATGGAGAGTTTACCAATAAGTTGATTGAGAGATTTGATACCAAAGATCCGGAATTGAAATTTAGAGAATTGGCACAATTGAAACAGCAAGGATCTTTAGAAAGCTATGTGGCTGATTTCCAAAGATTGTCAGTAATGGTGCCTAACATTACTGAAAGAAGACTTGTAGTTCTTTTTGCTGAAGGTTTAATGGAGCCCTTGAAGGGTTGGGTCAAAGCATTTGATCCACCAACATTAGATGAAGCTATTAAGAAAGCTAGGAGCATGGAGTTAGCAGCCCCAAGGCCTAAGTTTCACTCAAAACCATTCAGCCATAAGAAAGATAAAAAACCACCTTCAAATCTGCCCAAGAAGTTTCCACCAAGGCTGTCAGAAGAGCTCAAAGAACAGCTTAGAAAGGATGGAGTTTGCTACACTTGCCGTGATCCTTGGGTTAAGGGTCATCGTTGCTATGGAAGAGGCAAAGCAAATCGAATGGAGGGCTATTCTAATTATGGATCAGAATCTGATTCGTCTGATCAGCAATACGAATCAGCAAGTAGTGAAGGTGAAGAAGTTCCAGAAGACAAGTCCGAAGAGGTGGGAGATGGTAGTGCTTTCGCACAACTATCTAGTTTTCAAAAAAATGAATCTTTAGGGTTCATGGAGTTGTAAATTCACAAAGGATAGTTGCTCTAATTGATACCGGAGCAACTCACAATTTTATTGATGAAGGACTAGTTGCTAGAAAAGGTTTGAAGACTGAAGACTTTGATGGTTTCAAGGTAATGGTTGCTGATGGTTTTACTATGTCTTGCACAAGGAAGATTCCTAATCTTTCCTTGCAATTGGGAAATCACGAGATTAAAGATGATTTTTATGTAGTGGGAATTGGAGACACGGATGTTGTGTTGGGCATACAATGGCTGCGATCTCTTGGAGAGATCACATTGAATTTGCAAACTATGGAGTTGAAATTTCAGTCTAATGGAAGGAAGGTTGTTCTAAGAGGGATGTCAAATGGAGGCCCTCGAATTGTGTCTTTGAAGAGGATGGAAAGGCTGATCCGCCATGATCAGGTTGAATGGGCTGCTGAATGTATGGTTCTACCAGCTGATCCGGTAGAGGAGAAAAGGCAATATCATCCTGATATTCAAGCCTTACTTTCAAAGAAGAGCAAAGTCTTTGGAAGCCTACCTCCTGGAAGACCTCCTGAAAGAGGTTCTGAGCATGTGATTGAGTTAGAAGGAGCAAAACCGGTCATGACTACACCTTACCGCTATCCAAAGAGGCAGAAAGATGAAATTGAAAAAGCCATCAAGGAATTGTTGGAAAGTGGTTTCATTAGACCAAGCAAAAGTCCTTTTGCATCTGCAGTAGTGCTGGTCAAAAAGAAAGATGGCACAATGCGTATGTGTGTTGACTATTGCGCATTGAATCAGAAAACCATCAAGAATAGATATCCTATCCCTAGGATTGATGAGCTTATTGATGAGCTCCATGGGGCAATGTTCTTCTCAAAGATTGATCTTCGTTCAGGTTATCACCAAATCAGAATGAGGGAGGCTGATATAGAGAAGACAGCATTTAGATGCCATTTTGGGCATTTTGAATTTCTTGTCATGCCTTTTGGTTTGACAAATGCTCCAGCCACATTTCAATCTTGTATGAACAAGATTTTAGACAGCAGTTGAGGAAGTTTGTGCTCGTCTTCTTCGACGATATTCTCATATTCAGTAAGTCATGGGAAGAGCACCTTAAGCATTTGGAAGAAGTGCTTAGTATTTTAGAGGCGGAATGTTTGTTCGCCAAAGAATCAAAGTGTGAATTTGGGTTGACAGAACTTTTATATCTTGGCCACATTATCAGTTCAAGGGGTGTGAAAGTGGATCCAGAAAAGATAAGGGCCATTCTTGATTGGCCAACTCCAAAGACTATTTCTCATTTGAGAGGGTTTTTAGGGTTATGTGGATTCTATAGAAGATTTGTGAAAGGATATTCACATCAAGCAACACCTCTCACAGATCTTACAAAGAAAGGAGCTTTCCTTTGGACTAAGCAAGCACAAGAGGTTTTTGATAAGTTCAAACAAATCATGAGTTCGTGTCCAGTGTTGGCACTTCCGGATTTTTCAAAACCTTTTGAATTACAATGTGATGCTTCAGGAGAAGGTGTTGGAGCTGTCCTAATGCAAGACAAACACCCTATTGTCTTCGAGAGCCGAAAGTTGAGAGGGGCAGAAAAAACTTACTCTATCTATGACAAAGAGATGCTTGCTATCATGCATGCTTTGTCTAAATTCCGTCAATACTTGGTGGGAAGTAAATTTGTTGTTAAGACTGACCACAATAGTCTTAAACATTTCATGCGCCAAAAGGATTTGAATGAAAGGCAGCAAAAGTGGGTAAGTAAACTCCAAGCATATGACTTTGACATTGAATATGTCAAAGGAAAAAATAATATAGTGGCTGATGCTCTTTCAAGAAGGCCTCATTTACAGTCACTTTGTGAGTTATCAGCAGATTGGAAGGAGTTAATTGCTGCTGATTATGTTAAAAATCAGTTTGCAACCAGCTTGTTAGAAGGTCATTTGGTTGATGAAAGGTATAAGTTGGTTGATGGGTTAATATATTATAAAGATAGAATCTTTTTAGTACAAGAATCTAAGCTTAAAAAGAAGATTCTACAATCTTTTCATGATGTTCCCCTTGCTGGTCATCAAGGGATTTTCAAGACTTATAAGTAGATTCGTGAAAGATTCACTTGGAAAGGGTTGAAAGAAGAAGTCTTGAACTACATTAGAGAGTGTCCTATTTGTCAAAGAAATAAAAATGAACACTCTTATCCAGCTGGTCTACTTCAGCCTTTGCCCATTCCAAATCAGAAGTGGGAAAGTATTGCCATGGACTTTATCACGGGGTTGCCCAAGGTGCAAGGACGTGATTGTATTTTTGTTGTGGTTGATAGATTAACGAAATTTGCTCATTTCTTTGCTGTTACCACTTCATTTACAGCAGCTCAAGTGGCTGAGTTGTTTTTTAGAGAGGTTTTCTGTTTGCATGGGTTACCTAAAACAATTGTCAGTGATAGGGACAGCAAGTTCCTAAGTGTTTTTTGGTAGGAGATCTTCAGATTGAGTGGGACAGTGCTTACTCCAAGCACTAGTTATCACCCACAAACAGATGGGCAATCAGAAATTGTTAACAAGTGGTTAGAGGGCTACCTAAGAAATTATGTTTCAGGACAGCAAAGAGCTTGGATTAAATGGCTTCATTTAGGAGAGTATTGTTATAACTCTTCCTATCACATGTCAATTAAGATGTCTCCTTTTATGGCTCTTTATGGTTATGAAGCTACTAATTTTGTTGATTTAGTGTTTGGTGATAGTAGAGCTCCACAAGCACTGGATATGTTACAACAAAGCCAAGACATCTTGAAATCTCTCAAGGAAAATCTGCAACAAGCCCAAAACCAGCAGAAGTTATACGCTGATCAGCAGCGTGTTGAAAGGTCTTTTGAAGTTGGGGACATGGTCTATTTGAGGCTTCAGCCATATAAACAATCTTCTCTCAAGAAAAGTGGTGCGGAAAAGTTGAAGCCACGTTTTTATGGCCCTTTCAAAGTCACCAAGAGAATTGGTGAAGTTGCTTATGAGTTGGAGCTTCCAACTGAAAGCAAAGTACATAATGTCTTTCATGTGTCACGCCTCAAGAAGGCAATTGGACACAACGTGGTGGCTACATCAGAATTACCTCCATTGGATGAGGAAGGTCAGTTAGTGTTGATTCCTGAAGAAATCCTTGATACTAGAGAACGTTCTTTGAGAAGAAGGACAATCAAAGAATATTTGGTTAGATGGAGGAATTTGCCTATTGAAGATGCTACGTGGGAAGGTGAACAAATTTTGTTGCATCCATCTTTGCAGTTGCTTGAGGACAAGCAATTTCGAGGAGGGCGGACTGTAATGTCCCCTTCTCATCAGTGATTAGCCTTGCAGTTCATCAGTCTATTCCGGAACCCGTAGACTGGAATGAGGTGAAAATTAGGGTTTCTTGGCTTGGAGTTTTGTGGCATTTCATGTTATTTACTATTTTTAGTAAATGCTAGTTGTGGCAGTTGCAGTTGTCTATTCTTAGTTCCTTGCAGTTGGAGCAGTTGTTATATTTTGGCTTGGTCTTCAGAAAGCTTTATTTGGCGAAAATTATTTAATTAAAGGCATTATGTTTTAATTCACTGTTGACCCCCACCTTGGCCTAAGGAGATAACTTAAGTTGTTTTTAATGTGGGGCCATGAAGGGTACGCCTTCATCATAAGTTTATTTATTCTTTATTCAAATATTTTCTCATCTTGAAAGTGGACGCCACTTTTATATTATTTGAATAAAGTGATTTTCTTTGAGGCCTTTTGGGACGCCACCTTGAGAAGTTGAATGGTTTTTGGAAATTGAAGGGTCTCCTGTGTCTTTTGGTCTGCTTCTCAGGAATTTGAGGAGTTTGTGAGCTCTTATTTATTGAAGGCTTTTGCTCCAGCATTTCATCCATGAAAATTATGCTAAAGTTATGCTGTCGAAATGACAATTGACATATTGCTTCGAGGATGTCTACCTCCTAGCCTTTCATCCAATTTCGTGTTTGCAATATAACACCTAGTTGGCTACATTGCTGCTTCTCAACATCAGACTAGCAGATTGAGCATCAAAGATTAATGAATTTTGGAGTTTTTTACAGTTTTGAGTTCCTGGTTTTTGCTACAGCTGAAGCTAAGTTTTGTTCATATCTTTTGGAGTGAATTTTATTTTGTTCTGGGTACTTTGGCCATCCATCTGTTGACTGAAGGCGCCACCTTTCTCAAAGAATTGGAATTTAATTCCAAGTATTTATTTTATACTTGCAAAATCGATTTTTCAAGGAGGCCGTACTTTTTCAGCTGCATTGGGAATTGTGCCAGAAATTAATGGATGTGATTTGCTGCTGTTTCTTCCTCCTGGTTTGGTCGCCTATCTTCTGAGAATCCTTTGCAACAAATTTCAGTCAATTCGGAGGTGAAATGAGTGAGTTATGAGTATTTTACTGTTTTCCAGTTTGCTGTTATAAATTTCCAGAACTCAGGATTTTACATCAGATTCATCAGTTTCCAGTTTTAATTCATTTTTCAGTCATTGGAAAGCAAAGAACATTGTTAGAATTCATTCTTATCTCCTTATCTCATTTCTCTATCATTGTAATTCATTTATTTGCAGTCATTTTGAATTGTAAGGTTCTGATTAGTAGTACTAATCTAACCGATTAATATTGCTGCAACTAATTGATTAAATTCTCATTTAATGTCCCCTGGATGGTATACTGCCAATGTGGTTAAATTGATTGTAACTCTTGTACCCACTCTAAGTGGTGAATCCCCACAGTTCTGTGGATGCCCACCGCAGCGGATGAATTGTTTCTAGTGTAATCTTTTCCCCCCACTGTTTGGTGGTAGCGTGGAATTGTTTTTCATGGCTGGTTATCCGCCTATCAGTTCTTAATTTCAAGTTTTAACACTCCGTCATATGTTAGCACCTCGCCCTCAGTGGGATCTTGAGTGCACATTCTTAACGTTGAGTAATTTCTTCATTTCCAAGTTCAGATTAGCTTATGCTAACGCTAACTCAGCTTGTTTATCATAAGAAAACTTTCAAAAATTATTAGTATATTTTGTGACCCCTAGTTTTTGCTCTCACTGAGTCTTTTGCTTTTGGTTTTTCACCGCTCTCTCTGTCATTTTTTCATGATGTACTTCAAGCACATTTGACCTAGATTTTGAATTCTTCTTGACTAAGTCTCCGAGGGTTATTCAGGGTTACAATCTTCAACAATTTGAGGGTTACTGGCGAAAATTGCTCGAAGCTTAGCATCGCTATATATTTAGCAAACCCCACTACCTTTCGCTACAATAAATTTCGAGCACTGTTATTTTTAGTAAGTACCACAGGCTTTATTTTGATTAAATTATGACGCATCAGACAGACTCGAACATCGCGGAGCTACTCGCTGTAAAATGCATTGAAATGTGAACTTACTATTTTAGTAGTTCCGCCTTCATGGTCATTTTTAGGGTTTGCATGTTGAACTTTCAGATGCATGTTCGGAGATTCTTTGTGGGTTTTTCGAGACCTTCGCAGTGATATAGCATGCAAAACAAGGTGATGACTTTCAATGATTCACTCTTCAGAGGCTATTTTTAGGGTTTGCATGCAAGATTTCTCAGCGCATGTCTGTATAATCTTTCTGGGTTTTCCGAGAGCTTCGCAATGAGGTAACATGCGAGCAGAGTTGATCACTTTTCAGAAACTTGCTATTTTTAGCTAGTGTTTGCATGTTGATGATTTTTCTAGGTTTTTTGAGATCTCTCGGGCAGTGTGATATGCAAACTCATCCGGCAGTCAGAAGATCACTATCTCGGACACTTACTATTTTTAGCAGGATCACTTCGGCAGCTGCCTAGCACTGCAACATCACGAACACAACGACATGCAACAGAAACGAAGTCAAACGGAGGTCGTTTGAAGCACATGCAAGTCAAATTAGGGTTTCCAGCTTTAGGCCCCAAAATGAGGGGTCAAACGCCAAAATTTCCAAAAACCAAGGTATCCCATCACGATTAGTATCTTCCAAGGAACCCGCTAGTAAAATTTGAAGGCATTTTGAGCACTTACTATTTATAGTAAGCCACTTCTGAAACAGGGCTATAAATAGCAAGTCAACATGAGGCACCAGTGTGAGCAGGTCAAGCAAGTGATGAGGACCCCATGGCGCGAAGTTTAGATCAAACGGAGTTGCAGAGGTTCGAAAATCAAGCACTTGCTATTTTTAGCATGTCCATGCAGAGGAATTAGGGTTTCCTAAAATATAGGGTGAAACACGACAGTCACACAGAAGCAGTATCTAGTCACGATCGATGTCCTTCAGGCAATCAGCACACAAAGTTTGAGCTCATTCTAAGCAATTGCTATTTTTAGTAAGTTGCTAAAAATAGCAGGTACAGACAGGCATCAGATGCCAACAGCTCAATCACGTCACGAGGGTCGAGGCAAAGTAAAAATCAAGCTTTTTGGAGCTAGAAATCAGCTTGAAATGCAAAAATTGAGGAACTTTCTAAAAATAGCAGGTTAGGGCAAGCTGAGGGCACCATGAACAATTCGCCCTGAGTCAAGCAAAAAGTTGGAAAATTTTCTAAGTCCTCAAAATTGGAGGCTTTGGGGTCAAAATGCGCCCAAGGAGAGGAGGAAGTGATTGAAATTTTCCTAAGTCCTCAAAATTTGAAGTAGACCCCCTCATATGCGCCTTGACTTGAAGGGGTGAGTTGAAAAAAAAAATCTAAGTGTGGGAAATTTGAAGCACACCCTCCTATATGCGCCCTTGGAAGAAGATGGCATAGAAATTTTGCTAAGTGTTGCCAACTAAAAGCTTGCCCCCTTATATGTGCCCAAGAAGAAAGAGGAAGCCTTGAAATTTTTCTAAGGCATCAAGATTTGAAGCTACCCATGTGAAATGCGCCTCACCTTGCATGGATACTTGGAAATTTTTCTAAGTGTTTTAAACTTAAAGCTACTACCCCCAAATGCGCCTAGCCAAAGAGAGGCATGTGCAAATTTGTTTTCAAGTGTTAAAAAGTGAAAGTTGAGGGTGTCAGATGCGCCCTAACTTGAAAAGGGAGGCTGGAAATGTGACTAAGTATTAAAAACTTGAAGTGCACCCTCTAAAATGCGCCCTTACAAGCTTGAAGACACAAAAAATATTCTAAGTGTGACAAATTCGAAGCTCAAGGCCTCATATGCGCCCAGCTAGGAGACAAGGCCTTAAAATATTCTAAGGCATGAAAATTGAAAGTAGAAGACCTTATGTGCGCCCAAGAAGAAGGAGGAAGCCTTGAAATTTTTTAAGGCAACGAAATTAAAAGCATGGCCCCCTAAATGCGCCTAAGGGGAGGAGAAAGTGATTAAAAGTTTCTAAGGCATGTAAACTAAAAGTAAGACCCTCCATATGCGCCTAAGGGCTGAAGGGGAAATTTGAAATTTAGCTAAGTGTTGTAAATTGAAAGCTTAGACCCCTAGATGCGCCTAAGAAGTTGAGAGAGTTAGGAAAGTTTCTAAGGCATGTGAATTTGAAGCTTGGCTACCTATTTGCGCCTTAACCCAAGGAGGGGTGTTGGAGGTGTTTCTAAGTGTCACAAATTGGAAGGAGGACTTATAAAATGTGCCTTGACATGGAAATGTATGGAAATTTTTTTGAGGCAAACAAACT
>VDFB02271358.1:281542173-281669932 GCA_007258455.2 Sequoia sempervirens
AAGTCCTTCAAATGTTCTCCAGCATACTTCACACAACCCAGATACAATAACAGCAAGGGGGAAAATCATCATCAAACGGGAAAAAGAAGAAGCCACCTTGGAAAACGTGCTTGCCATATCAGTTCAAGAAGTAGAAGCTACGTTGGCCAAATTCATCAAATTTGCAGTCAAAGAAGAACAATGGGAATGCGTTTCTGGATGAGAATCTTCTAGAAGATAGTGGGCATTAAATGCTCATAGTGACTTTGGGAGAAAGTGGGAATCTTTTACTCATTTATTACCCCCACTCTACTTTCTAGCAGTTTTTAGGGCAAAATCTTGACTAGGGCTTATGTGCCTCAATCTAATCCTTTCATTGTAATTGAATCTGAGTCGTCCATTGGATTTGGCCATCTATAAAAGGGGCATCCCCCCTCATTTGTACAATATAGATTAGAGCATTAGATCATTAGACATAGAGAGACAGCTCAGAGATAGCATAGATTGATAGCATAGCATAGATTGAAGAGGAAGGAGGGCTTTCAAATTGAATGCTTTGTAAGAAGTTGTTGTGAACACTCTCATAATAAAAAGAGTTATCATTGCTTGTGGTTTCATCTTTTGTTGTGGGTAGCTAGCGAGGCTTCTTCGTTCTTCCAATTCACTTAGAATCTTAAAGTAGAACTTAGAGTAAAGTAGCTTTTAATTCATGCAAGTAGATGGTAGTTGCTGAATGTGGTGTTTAATTTGAGCAAGCTTCACTTATCCATACTATAGTGGGCTCACTGAAGGTGGGTTTGCCTTGCATGGTCAATTGGAATATTGTGGATCTAACTTCGATTACGGTTTGTATGTTGGTGTGCGTAGTTGTGATGGTATCTGCATGTTGAATCGTGATCTGAATATCTTTAGTTACTCCTTTGAAGATTGCACCGATTCTATGGAAGTTGTCCAAGGTGAGGCGAAGCAGAGCATGGTTGAAGTTTGCAAGAGTTGATCTCCACGTCCCGCATTTAGAGTAGATCATAGCATTTTTAATCCCTGCAATCATTTAAATTTAGTACTTTCTAGTTAGTTTAGGAAACCTGTGCTTCATTGACACATCTTTCGAAGATTGTGAAAACCCCTTTCTCTTTAAGCTCCGGTTGAACAATTACATAAGTCCCCCTTGAGATACCAGCAAATCACATCGAGCCAACTGAGACTATCCACTGCATGAAGGAACCTTGGAGTTGAATGCATGATATTTCTAGCAATCTTAGCATGCAGGAGATTTTGTTCAAGAGAGGATAGAGTAACCGTAGGTAACTTTATTCTGTGTTGGTGCGGTCATAAAACACCCGTCAACACATACAAAGATAAACTAAGAGAACTGTTGCTCTTTCCACATAGAGATTTCAAGCAAAGCTCTATAAAAATTATAGACCTGCATTGTTGCAAAAAAAAACCACATGGATAGAGCTTCATTTTTTAAATATAACTTCCTCTATTTTGTTTATAAACCAAAATAGAGCCCACTTAATAAATATATCAGCCACACATAATGGTCACAACAAATACATTTAGTGCTGCAAATTATCTACCCATTAGTAAATCATACTCATCCAGCTACTACTGCAGAGGTATGGGCTGCAAGACATTAAATATGATAAGATACAGAGGTTTGGAGTAGGATGGAGGCAAGGGAAAAAGACAGATCAGTCCTTTACAAAAGACTGTCTCCATTAAATGCATAAGCATCACCTTTTCTGTAGAAATTATAATGCTTATCTATTATATGCTAGAGAATGCTACATGCTATAGAAAAACAGGACAAAACTTATTCAGCAAAAGTTGGGATTAGATATTGCAACACTCCCCCTTAATCGCAACTACCACCATCTAGGATGCCTAAACAACATCTTAGATACTCAAAGCTTTCTTTTCATAATGGCTTGGTAAAGATGTTCGCACACTAATCAATGGACCTGCAAAATTTCAAATAAATCTCTCTATCATTGATTAATTCTTTGATAAAATGGTATCTAATATCTACATGCTACTTACTCCTTTTTGTGAAATACAAGATTTTTGGATAGTGCAATTGTTCATTTGTTGTCACAAAAAATCTTTGTTGCTGCTTCTTGTTTCTACATTAAATTTGTTTAACACTCTTCTCATCCAAATTGCTTGACATGCTACTCTTGTTGCTACTACAAGCTCTGCTTCTACAAATAAATCAATGGGTTGTTTCTTGGTTGCCCATGATATTGCACTTGGTCCAAAATGAAAAATATAACCAAATGTACTCTTCCTGTCAGCAATGTTGCCTACACAATCATAGTTTGTGTATCCTATGTGTTTGAACTCATCCAACCTTGAATATAGAATTCCATAATTTTTGGTTCCACTCACATATGTCAAAATTCTTTTTCTTGCTTGCAAATGAGAATCTTTTGGAGACTCCATGAACCTTGAAATAAGACTCACATTATACAATATGTCTAGGCTTGTGGCTGTCAAATACATTAGATTACCCAATATTTTATACAATATTGGATCCATAGTTAGTAGACTCAACAACTTGTCAAGCACTCGCCAAAAAAATTTGAAATGTTTTTCCAGAGTTAACTTGCAAAGTTTTTAGGCTTGTTTTTGACAATTTTTGACAACTTTGTGCCCTTGACTTGCACTATACATCGAAGGTGTGGATTAAACACTTCAAAAATGTTGGTTTTTGGCTTTACAACCATTGTTTTTTGTCTTTTAAAAAATTATAAATATGGTGTGCACCATGAAGGTTTTGTGTGATTTTGAAGGTCATCATTTGGGCTTGGTGGTGGGGGCTCCAACCCCAAACCCCACAAAGGGCATTTTCCCTCAACCCCACTAGAGGCATTGTCCCCAAACCCCCACTAAAGTCATTTGATACATTTTGTAACTGTATTTTGCATTAAAAAAAATAAAAAATAAAAAAATTTAAGTGTTTTTAGAGTTGTCAAGTTTTGCCAAGTCAAAAAAAAATTGATTTGTCGAGTTTGAATCAAGTCCAAGTTTGTGAACTAAGGTTGGATCAACATTCGACCCCTTGTCATCCTTGCTTAGCTTCAACATGTGACCACCAATGTTGATGCAAAGTTATAATTTACCATAATGAATCTTTTCAAAATATCCTTGGCATATTTGGCTTGAGAAATGAATATTTCATTTTCAAATTGATTCTTTGATTCACCTCAATGCCAAGAAAATACTTCATGAGACCCAAAATAGTCATCTGAAATTCCTTCTTCATGGCTCCTTTGAACAAATCAATTGATAAATAACTTGTGAATATCAAGTCATCAATATACAAACATACAATTAAAATTTGACCTTGTTTTATTCATCTTTGTATACAATGTAGGCTCACTATTGCACCTACTAAAGCCATTCTATAAGAGGTAAGAATCATTTATGTTCTACCATACTCTAGGCTCTTTCTTAAGTCCATTTTGCACATTCTTGAGTCTATAGAACTTATCTTTGTGGCCTAAATCTCATATCCTGATGGCTGCTCCACATCTACTTCTTTGAAGAAACCATTCAAACATGAAGATTTTACATCCATTTAGTATACTAGTCACTTGTTTTGAGTTGCAATTGCCAATACTATTATTATTGTGCCCAATCAAGCTACTAGAGAAAATGTTTTATTGTAGTCAACTCCAAGTTGTTATGAAAAACCCTTTGCTTTATGCTTTTGCACATCTCCTTCTACATTAAACTTGGTATTGTAGACCCACTTTACTCCTCTCACATGTTTTCCTTCTATAAGATCCATTAAATAAATTGTATGATTCCTTTCTATAGCATCAATCTCTTCATCCAAGGCTTGTGCCCAATTTTCATTTTCAATTGCTTCTTCAAAATGAATTGGACTATTACTTGTGAAAAAAAAATGTGAAAGCAAACTAGCATTGTGTTCACTTTCATTTTGACCAAAGGTGTCCCTAAAACTTCTTGTTTTTTGTCTCCTTAAGCTTGCCAATGTTGGAATTGACACATCACTTGAAGATCTTGAAGAATTTGGACTTGATGGTCCTACACTGAGAATGGCTATTGTAAGAGGTGTCACTTCAAGTGTAACTTGTGACATTGGTTGTTGATCATTTGATGGAATTCTTGTTGAATGTGTGAGTATGTCCTTTTAGTTGATGGAAGTGTCACTTGCAAACCACTTTGTTGAGCTTGAGTGGGCATGGAAAGAGATTCCATCAAGGGAATACCTATGTAATCAATACTTCTCTGTCATCTTATGGTAAATCTGCTGTAATACTCATTGTTTTCTCAAAACTTCCATCCCATGCTTCTTCCATTGGGAGGTGGTATCAAGCAAATGCTACCCCTATATCAAAGCAAAGGAATGGTTTGTAATGTCCCCAATCCTGATTTGCCCTAGAATTCACCTATGGATCACAAATGGCAACAAATTAGGGTTAGGGTTTCACATTATTAAATAAATATCTCTTTGATGATGTAATCTTGGACTAGAATCCCTTATTCACCACATGAACAATATATGCAAATATGTACATACACTTGTTAGGGTTAGACAATTGCATCACATTTATAGATTAACAATAATGCAACATATTTTAAACTAGGAGGAAAATGATGGGTCCGTCCAAAGCCATATGCCAACCTAAGAGGTTGTATACCACAACTCTCCCTGTTGGTGACTTGTACCTACTTTCCCCAACCCTGTCACAACCCCATAAAACACTTTTCCCACTATGGGAATGGGCAGAGCTCCCAAGCGGTATTGGAACTTCCACCCCTCCATGGCCCATCCTTTCCTTCAGATTGGGAGGCTATGAGTGGAAACTCTAGGCACGCACCACTCTCCCCAAGCCCCTCCCCCCAAGCGGGTTTTCAGGAAGATTCAAACACTCAGATTTACTCCTACTTATTGACCTTGATCTGCAATAGCAAGTGTACATTTGAGGTCTCCTAATCATGCATAAAGTAACAGTATATAGATCGATGCATGGAGTGATAAACAATATTGCATGTGGGATCCTATCGATGCATGAAGTACTATTGCAAGTGCACATCAAAACGATGTTTATGAAGTAGCGGCCAATCAATACATGCTGTTGAGAATAAGTAATCAATGCATATATAATTAGATCTGTGCTGTGAAGAGTGATTAATCAAGGCATGTATGTAATCAGATTCGTTGCTATGAAGACAATGAATTAATGTATATATATATATATATATATATTCAGATTGCTGCTAGGAAGATAATTAATCAAGCATATAATATAATCAGATTGCTGCTATAAAGACAGTCAATTAATGTAGATATACATACTCAGAGCGACTTATAGGATAGTGGCAAAGATACACCTGTTTTGGCGGTAATGAATGGCATGACTATTCCACCGTCACCCTCCTTTCTGTTCCTTGTCCCCCTTATCTCCCTTTATTTCTTTTCTATTTCCCATTTCCTGATTGCAGATATGTTTCTCCTTATATCCGCTGATGTATATCATTTATCTTTATTATTCACACTTCCAATTTTTACTTCACATAATACTCTTTACAATTCTTTATAAATGTCCTTTTAATTCCTATGATATTCTGTTATATACTCTTTCCTCCCACATTTGATGTTCCTTTTATACCTTATAAGATCCCAAGAGAGACATCCCTATGAGGAGGGACGTCTTCTTGAAAATGCATATCCCTTCATTCATACTCCTTGAGCGCTGCCTTTTGAAACTAATTCGCAAACTTAATATAATGGAATCGCTGCCTTCTCAACCACACTCTATCGCTTCTCTATTTTGTCTTATTTATTTTTGTATGATTCCTATTTTGTCTTATTCAATTTTGTATGATTCTCATTTGTGTTATATGCTTGCAACTTTGTTTTGAATAATTAATTGCTGCTTTATCCGTATTTGTTAATCGTTGCTGTAATAACCTTTTTATATCTCCTTTCTAATCGCTGCTGTTCTCTTTAACGTATATTATGTTATGTATTTTATATTAATTATTATATGTTTCCTTATTTTAATATATTTATTCATATATATAATATTCATAATATTATATTATTGTAATTGTAATAATATTATATTAATATCTATATTTCAATGTTGCGATTTTGGGGCCATGACATGGTTATTGGCTGCCCCAAGACCCTTGTGAAGGGCACTGCCACTCAATCCCATTGAGGTTTCCATTCACAAACCCCCACTAGTTGTCATCCCCAAATCTAAGAATTCGTTTCCTTAGTTAAGTGCAACCAATTGGGTGCAAAAGAAACTTAAGATTTGGTCTTTGTGTACTCTGACTTACATCTTGTCACATTAGAAACTTTATTACAATGAGGGGGTGCCAAGGAATTGGGATCTACCTCTTGGGTGTGTTGACTTAGATGTTATTGTTGCACAACTTGCCGAAATCTCTTTAGATGAGGCAACTTCTACATATGACATGGCTAGTGGAAGTGGCATTGTAACTCATTGTGGTTCAAATGAAATTGAACCAAATGTTGACTTTGATGCTCTTGATGAAGAGCAATATAAAGATTATTGAATATTGATTGTACTTTTCATTGTGTATTGACATTTGACAAATCACTGAATTATGAACTTATAAGTATTTTCTTTTTTTGTAAATTATGAGGTCTTTAAAAAAAGTTATCAGTAATTATGATTATCATTGTTGTTATAATTTTAATATATATAGAACTATATACAAACAACTATATATATATATATACACACACACAAACTTGTACCTATACCCAGGGGAAAAAAAGATGTTCTGGCATACCCAAACCTCAAACCTGTACCTGTACCAAGACTGGCAACTTAGACAAAAACTAAACAGATTCACATGGTATAAACTCTGGAAGAAGGGGAAAATGTTATTGGAATTTCAAAGCATGACCTAGGTTAAATTGTTTCATTTATTGAAATTCCATGAGGAAGTCACCAATTATGTTAAAAAAAATGTTGGACACCTATTAAAGCCTTGATGCTGAAGACACTATAAGTCTATAAGTATAAAATAAATCTTGTGCATGCTTCATTAAAGGAGAATCTTAACAGCTGCGCACAATCAGATATTTCACATTGTAGAACATAGAAAAACAACACTCACCAGACTGGAACAACCTTGTTGATGGCAGATTCCTTGAATCCAAGTCCTAGAATGCCATCAAACTTGGCACTAACAAATGCTAACCCTGGTTCACGTGTTGCTTCTGTAAAAACCTGTGCCATGATGAAATTTACTTCACATGAATTTCAAACCATTATGACCATACAAATGCTAACTGCAATTGGAAATCATTTTCAAATAAAAAAATGGTAGACCTGATCTTTCACAATAAGCTCCCCAACAGTGACATAATCGTTGCTTAAGAAACCAGAAATTGAACCACTGCCATAATGAATACTACAGGATTTGCCTGCACAAACAAATGATCAAAAATATAAATTATTAAGTGATTTCGTATTCTCCCCTTGTACATAGGCTATCTAATCTAGAAGCCAATGGAACCATAAAAGACAATATATACCATAAACACTTCAGTTAATGCTCTTAAGGTTTTTCAAATGATAGTCACTTGTGAAAAACACAAAAACCACCATACATCTTTTCATTTTTTGTCACGTGATCAAAAATATAAATTATTAAGTGATTTCGTATTCTCCCCTTGTACATAGGCTATCTAATCTAGAAGCCAATGGAACCATAAAAGACAATATATACCATAAACACTTCAGTTAATGATCTTAAGGTTTTTCAAATGATAGTCACTTGTGAAAAACACAAAAACCACCATACATCTTTTCATTTTTTGTCACGTCCCCATAAAACATATTATTCTTTTAACACTCAGATTCTCATCATAATTTGAACTAGCGTGGTAACATGAAAACATGTTTGCAAATTTTGTGTATGTGTATATGAATGTGTGTGTGGAAACTGATATTTGCACTTAAAATGACATGATTCTGATATATTTCATAATTGACTAGAAATGTGTTATATCTAAATGAGAATTTAATCCTATTCTGCATTAACATTTGTCAAGCACACCATTTTAAGCACTGAGACAATGGTGCAAGATGCTACAAAATTCCAATGCTCTTGTTGAAAATGTGCCATTGCCAAGCTTCAAGTCCAACATCATCATGATGTCAATGCCATGGCTCAGTACAAGTGCGAGTGTAAATGTTATTGTTATTGTGTTCCAATGTGTTATCAAATTTTCATTTTATCCACCAGTGGCCCCCCTTCCTTGGATGATCCATAAAGAATCCAATTTTATGCTCATTAGTCCGTTTTGGGACTGAAGATGACTTCTTATTTGCTGGAAAATGTTCAAAGTGGTATAGGACATCCATGTGCAAGTTTCAATGTCTGCAAAGATCTTCAAAAGTGAGTGTTCTATCTACTTTGGAGAAATTGCCAGTTTGTATAAGTGGCAAAAACATAACCATTGTGGAAAATTCATCATCTACACTGCAAATTATCTGTGACCACAGTGAATGCACAATTGCCCCTGAGCAAAAGCAACCAAGTCAAAAATGTCTCTGGCAAAAGCAGCGAATTCATCATGCTCAGTTGTGTGAGCCAAATGATGTTCAAAATCTTGAATTTCTCCATTTCTTCCTTGATGGTTATTTCAGCTTCCAAATAACAAGGAAGTCAATTTATATTATGTCTATGGTTGAATTTCGCACAGTAGACCAGTCTTAATTCTCTTGGTCAGGAACTGTTTAGTGAGATTTTATCTTCTTTTGTTTCATATTATGTCGGTTGTAGAAGTTGTAAGAGCAGAGAGTTCATTTGGGAATCTTTGCTTGTTTCTTGGGGAGATAGACACACTGTTGAAGCTCTATAGAAGGCCCAAGGGGGTTGCAGAATCAATCTTGCTAGTCATCCTCTAGCACTAAGTGAGTGTATACTCATATTGAGCTGGAGTTTTTGCCCACAAGGGTTTCTCCAGGGTATCCTGGTCTCACGTTTAAGGTGTCCAAACCTCTCATATTGTCTCTTGCTTTTCGTTACATTTGTATAAATGTTTTCAGTCTCTCATATTTGAAGAATGCTACATCCATTGTTGACTATTAGTGTATGGCATAGCCATCCTAATTTACAAATCAGGTGGTGTCAAAGCAAATTCATTCCTTTTGGGATGTGTGTTGTGAGTGTTTTGCAGGTTCATGCCCACAACTAGATCATCTTTTGGAAGGACGATTCTACATTTGCAAAGAGATATTGAATCCCACAAGTGGAAGGAGTTATAAGCATGGTAGGAGGGTATTATGAAGATGCTGAAGCAAGATTCCAAATGATGGAGAATGTCATTGAAAGTTTGTTTCAATCAGTGGTGACTGTGAAAATCCTATGAAATTCATCTTGGAGAGATTGGGTGGTAACAAGCGCAATTCATAATATCCCCACCTTGAAATTGAAATAAGATTAACCCCCAAATGCCCCTCATACATCTCCTGCAGGTTTGAGGGAAAGGCAGAGCACATCATGATCTGTGCTAAGGAAAACCCAAATCTTCCGCGCAGGTTTAAAGATATATCTTTGGGAAAAATTGTCAAGAAGCCGGCACACCTCATTTTATAGTCGCAGCATTGAAACTGATCACAGTACCAAAGAGCCACATCTATCAGTGTTGTCTTATTAAGGATATATGCCATACCAAATGGACTGCACTTATTAATGTTTGAAACATGATCAATCTCTAAGGGTTTTGGATAAAGGAAGTGTAGTATGGTTTGAAGTTTATCTGCTTCTTGAAATCACAATAGTTATGAAGAAGGTCGCAACTCCTATAAGAGGCCGAATCTTGTTAGTTTTCGCCACCCAGCTCTAAAGAATAGTGTTTGTTCCATATCGTGGGAAGTGTCTTTCAACCTACTAGCTGCACCTATCTAACATTGGTTGTAGGTTGTAAACACCATCAAAAGTTTGAATATACAAGCAAAGTGAGGCGTGTGAAGGTTTTGAGAATATTATGGACCGTAGAAATGGTTGCTGCAGTCACCTACTATCTGCACCAAATAAGCATGGTCAACATGACAAAGGTTCGGAGCGTCCATTGTAGGAAGACTTCTTTGATTGCAAATAGAAACGATGACAACAATGATGATGTGATGGATGCAAAACAGCCAATAAAGAAATCTTATACACATAAAGACATATGAAGAAGATTTAAAATAAAATAGAAGAATTTAGTCATACAATTTCCTTAAGGAAGAATTAAGTAATAAAGGGGCATGCAATTAGTTGTGACTCTTGAGGAAAAAAGGGTGTTTAAAGAAGACCAAGCAAAGGAGAAGGATAGGAAGATGTGAAGAAATATTATGACATAGTCCAAGTGAACCATACAGCCAAAGAGGACGAAGCCCCTCCATGGTTCATGAAGAATATTTAAGGACAGAAACCGTTAACTTCTCCCATCAAGTTAGTGGACGAAAACCCATAACTTCACCAGAAATTAGAGACATTCATACAAATGAAATTGCTGCAAATTGAAAGAAAAATCACAGCAGAAAATAAAAATTAGATTTTTGGAAATATTTCATAATTTTTAAGTTTGAATACAATAATAAAAACTACAATTTTAGATAAATTAATGTTTGTAAATATAATGCAACTATCATTTTGAGTTAGAATTATTGTTTAAAGGCAAAAATAAGAAGTGTTCTAGAAAGGGACATTACAAATGGTATCAGAGCTTTGATCCTACCATCCTGTGATGTAAAGCTAAAATGTTGGATAAATTCTAGCCAAAAAGACTTGAAGGTCTACAAAAAGAAGAAAACATGGATCTTATGCAAGAATTATTGTACAAACTTGAGGCCTCTAAAATTATTAACCAATATCAAAAGTTGTCAGATCATGCAAAAGCTTGTGTTCCCTTTGATGAATACTTAGAGGCACTTGGGTACCAATTTCCCAAGAAAAGAGATCTATATGAATACATAAGAAAAATGGCTAAGGAGGAGATCAAGGAGCAAGATCCAAGAGAATCATTAGTGTCAGCAGAAGAAAGGTTAGAATCAGAATCACAAGAAATTGCTAAACCCATAGAAGAAGAAGAGCCAATATTGTGTGTTGAAGATGTGTCAGTAATGGTAGATTATGGCCAAGAAACATCAACCCAATTTTCTGGTAGGGAAAACAATTGAACCATGTAATAATGAATTGCAATGTATGGAAATGATTGAACCATGTGATGCTGTTGTAAAGAATGAATTTTTCAATTTTCTAAGATTGACCCCCATGAGGAGGAATTGCAAGTTTATCAAGGAAATTCCATGATGATGCACACCGACTACATGGAGGTTGACCAGGAAATATTCGAACTCCCTTGTTCAAAGATCAATAAGTTTGTTGATGGGTTAGTGTGTAGTCATGAGAAGGAGACTTTTGGTTTGCACACGATGGATCTATGAGAGACCAACATGGACATTGGAGAACAATGGAAACATTCGCTAAGTTGTCATCCCACCCTAATTGAAGATAAAATGGATATAGTCACTCTAAGGAGCTTGATGCTTAAAGAAGTGAGAGATATGACTTGCAATGGACATCTAGATTCCTTTACTCATATACAGAATTGGCTTTGCACAAAGGAATGGGATCCTAGCATTCACAAAACTCACACAATTCACCATGACATAGGATAACTATAATATATAGTGCATAACTATAATGCTCCTATGTTTTGCATTTTGGATAAGAGGGGTGGAAGGCAAACATTAATAGAAAACATCACATTGGTTATTAAACAAAGGAGTCGATCAATAGCTGATCGGAAATCTACCTACAAGGTTGTTTGGGCTAATAAAAATCATAAGACAAATATATGGGCTAGCAAAAATCAAATGAAAGCTATACTACACACTAATCTAATCTCAATCAGCCAATGGGCTGAAATGGAATGCCTAAAGACACCAGAAGAATTTAAGAATAGTAAATCAGATTTTCTCATACAAATCAATTTTCATACAAATGTGGACCGCCCAATAGACTAGTCTTTGTTTGAGTTTGTCCCAATTTTAGTTGGTGAAAAGGGTGGTTTTAGTCTTGAAACTCATGGTAATCATTTTGAAGAGCAATATTTAGAATTGGAGAATACAACAAATGAGATTACTAGAACAAGCAATTACTTTTACGATAGTCGCCCCATGGATCCTAAGTTTCCCAATAAAAGGAGAAAAGAATTTTGGGATATTTCTAGTAACTCTTCGATTGCTCTAGTTATAGAATGTGAGAATATCGAAAGTGGACCAAAAAGATATAAAATCATTTCAGAAAAGAACGTTGAATTTAAGGTCATAGAGGTGTGTCATGCTTCTAATTCTCATCTTAATATATTGAAAGCTCATTTTCCTACTTTGCCTCAAAGAAATATCCATGAAACTGTGCGAAGATTGGGCCAACCCAAGCAGTTCTTTGCAGATGCAGTTGATGCCCAGGGGAAATTGCTTTTTTGGATTGATGCTACCTTTACTTGGTTTGAAACTATGCTATTGCAAGATGTCTTTTGTTTCTTCTCTCTGAGGATAAGAGAAAACTTATCTTAAATTACAGACCTTGCCAATTTCCAACTCTTGGTTCTATTGTTAAGAGTTATTGGGAAATACAAGTATATGAACCAAAAGTATATTACGACATTAAAGAAATATGTTGGCAGTCTGATTGAGACAAGTATACTAACAACTATTCTCCAAGGACATCATTGCAGTATAGAGTCGGACTTACCAAGATAATAAGAGAAGCATCACTTGGTGTAGAGTTTTCAATTCCTAATTATATCAAAATGTTGCAGCAGACACTAATCACATCACAAGGAGGGGCAATGTCTAGGCATTACAAACCTACAAGGTTAATTTGGGATCTTGGTAACTCCAAGAGAATTCTAGCTTATGATTGCTTGAGAACAAGCAACCTTGGGAAGGGTGGACTGTAATATCCCCACCTTGAAATTAAAATAAGATTAACCCCCAAATGCCCCCCATACATCTCCTATGGGTTTAAGGGCAAGGCAAAGCGCATCATGATTTGTGATAAGGAAAAATTACCCAAATCTTCCACACAGGTTTAAAGATATATCCTTAGGAAAAACTGTCAAGAAGCCGCCACACCTCATTTAATAGTTGCAGCATTGAAACTGATCGCAGAACCAAAGAGCCACATCTATTAATGTTGTCTTATTAAGGATATATGCCATACCAAATGGACTGCACTTATTAATGTTTGAAACATGATCAATCTCTAAGGGTTTTGATCCTTTGGATAAAGGAAGTGTAATTTGGTTTCAGGTTTATCTACTTCTTGAAATCACAATAGTTATGAAGAAGGTCGCAACTCCTATAAGATGCCGAATCTTGTTAGTTTTTGCCAACCAACTCTAAAGAATAGTGTTTGTTCCATATCGTGGGAGGTGTCTTTCAACCTACAAGCTGCACCTATCTAACATTGGTGGCAGGTTGTAAACACCGTCTAAAGTTTGAATATACAAACAAAGTGAGGCGTGTGGAGGTTTTGAGAATATTATGGACTATAGAAAAGGTTGCTGCAGCTACCTACTATCTGCACCAAATAAGCATGGTCGACAGGACAAAGGTTCGGAACATCCCTTGTAGGAAGTCTTATTTGTTGCAGATAGAAACGATGACAACAATGATAATGTGATAAATGCAAAACAGCCAATAAAGAAATCTTATACACATAAAGACATATGAAGAAGATTTAAAATAAAATAGAAGAATTTAGTCATACGATTTCCTTAAGGAAGAATTAAGTAATAAAGGAGCATGCAAATAGTTGTGACTCTTGAGGAAAAAAAGGTATTTAAAGTAGACCAAGCAAAGGAGAAGGATAGGAAGATGTGAAGAAATATTATGACGTAATCCAAGTGAATCATACAGCCAAAGAGGATGAAGCCCCTCCAAGGTTCATGAAGAAGATTTAAGGATGGAAATCCTTAACTTCTCCCATCAAGTTAGTGGACAAAAACCCATAACTTCACCAAAAATTAGAGACATTCATACAAAGGAAATTGCTTCAAATTGAAGGAAAAATTAAAGCAGAAAATAACGATAAGTTATATTTTCGGAAATATTTCAAAATCTTTAAGTTCAACTTAGTGATATTTGGGTCAGACATGAAGTTACATAGGGAGTTCAGTCCATTTTTTAGCACTTCGAAGAGTGCAAGAATAAAGAGCATACGGGAGTTCTGATCGATATCAATAAAACAAGATCCCACCTTCTGAAGGAAGAGGCAATGCCTTAAATTTAAGCCCTTTTATGCTGGGCAATGCAGTTGAACCTTTTGTGATCCCATAGACCATTAAGTCTTGTTGATATTATTAAAATAATTTCATTTATAAAAAGTGGAAATATTAAGTTGAAGGTTTAAAAATATGTACCATTTTTTTGATATGTGCTTGACTGGGATGACTTATAATAATTATGGAAATAGCAAGCCACCTGCAAACACAACGATTAAACATGTTTAAAAAACCTATGAGGACTGCAACTCCCAATTGTTCTATAATCTCAAAATAGTTAAAACTTAAAACCTAAGTAGCTCTGCTTAATTTTAACTTATCCCTCCAGATCCAATTCTCACACGCTATATTAAAAATTCAAATATAAATAAAAGAAATAAAAAGACCTTGGCATATAGTCTCCAAGCTTCCGGAATTCATAATATTAAAAGGGAAGTTCTGGATGAAATTTATGTTGAAAGAAATCGAATGGGCTGAGCCTAAGTGTTAAAACATTGAAGCTTCCAAAGCAGGTCCCCAAATTAAAATCCCCCTGGAACCATGATTAATTGTTGAAATTCGCTAAAACAGCACACCAGCTCATTGAGTATGGTGTACCCCAACTTACGAGGATGGGTGTCATTCCCACGGCAATTTGATGGAAAGGTGAGTCAAAACAATCATGTAGAAAGATTAAGAATATTTTGGTATTCGAGTCCAAGGTCACCCACAAGTTAAATTTACCAATGTCACAAACCCAAACTAGGGAATCTCATTTGTCTGCATTACGTAACCAACTAAACCATAAAAATACATAATTAAAAAATTAAGAGTCGAAACTTAATAGTGAAACTTTTTTAATGGAACAACGCAAAGATACCAAAGAAACCAAAACAAAATTGTCAAATATGAAACTTAAATGAAGTTACAGAGCTAAACACATTTTCCTCTAAATTACCCGCTAAATATAGTCATAAGACCTATATTACGCATACAAATCAAGGTGTTAAATTAAGATAGCGAATCAAAACAAAAGTTAGAGAATCTATTTTAGAATTAGACATACAGTTCAACAGGCGGAAACGCACAGTCCTTTCAAATCCCACCCAAACTACATCTAGTTGTCTGCATTGAACCCAAACATCATGGGAGAATAGACTAACTCTTATAAAAAGATTCCTAAAGAAGGGAACCAAATCGAAGGCTCATCGGTACAAATTCAATTATATTAAACCACAAAAAAAATAGTTTATACACCTACGGAAACGATATTTTGAACAAGTATTCATACCATCATACTTCCTCCAGACCAATATAGCCTTCAAAACTACTACAAATTGTCTCAGCCTAAGAATCACAATTTTTCTTTTAAACGAAAAAAAACAATTAATTCCTTTACTTCTTACCGAAAAGTAGCATTTAGAGGAAGGCACCCAAAGGTTGGAGCTCCCAGTATCAAATACAACGGTAAAATTCTGAGGCGGGGTTCCAATTCCAATCTCCCCATAATACTGGGCATCCAAATAATTCATCAAAGGTACATAATCAGCCTCACCCTTCTCAGACCCCAACTCCCAATCTCCCTGCAAACCAAACTTTCTAATAAGAGCACCTCTTATCATATCAGCACGTATACTGTAAGTAGAACTATCCAGTGCCTTCTTCTTCTTCAGCCCCATCGTAATTAAACCATTGCCAGCACTACAGGCACTCGAAATACAACATAAGACCAAGAACAAACACCCGATCACAGCCCTCCGACCCATCTTCAAACACCTGTAAGCAACTCCCAGCTAAAATCAACTCATCAGATAGACTAAAGCATACGAAGGAGTTTCCTAATGGAATTGTGAGTACGATGGTAAAATCACCCGTGAAACATCAAATAAATAGTATTGTCGTCGTCGGTCCTTTTTAAGATTCCATGGAATGGATTGTCGATTTAGGCTACTTTCTGTACTCTGCTTTTTATGACTCATCTGCCCAAACGGTCAAGTAAGGGATATGCCGCTTTATTATACAGAATTGAAGAGGACACTTGCATGGTCAAATAAACTAAGCTTTTGGAATTTTAAGATTGAAATTGGCAAAGCTTTTAGTTATATAGTTATTGTCAATAACCAAACCTAGCAATTTAGTTGAGTTGGTTTGGTATTAGGTTTTGGTTTTTTTTAATTTGGGTATTTGGTAGTTCAATAATCGAACACTTATTTAGATGGTGATGGAAGGTTGTGTGGGGGCTTTATAACTCTTTAGTTACACTTATGGAGATTATATTTTGCAATGTAGTGTATTTTGGTACTAAGTGGTTGAATAAATAGATTTGTGATTATTTTTTTTTTTTTGAGTTGTAGAAGATTTGACAAAAAGGTTTTTTTGTTTTCTTTCAAATTTGTTAAGAGTTATTTTCTATAAAATTTAGTTTAGTTTTGCTTTGTACGCTTCTTGTTATTAGTGGATTTAAATACTATAATTATAGATAGCTCGTTAGTGTAAATGGTTATGATGTGCAAGATAATTATTGTAACTAATCTTTATAAGTGGACTTGATTTGCAAGACAATTTAGAAAATAACTAATCCTTAGAAATGGCCCCAACACTAACCTCAGATTAGATACTTTAGTGACTCCAATTTAACAAGTTTCCTTTTGTGAAACCACTAAGTAGTATCACCTTGAAATAAAGTGAAGCTTCCTTTAACCTATGCCTACTATAGATTTGTATTAACTTTCATCTTTACAAATTAATATGAAACGCTTTTAAAATGTGTCATCAAGTGGTTACTCCTATCAATAGAATTTCTCTACAAATTGTAATATATGTCAAATTGATTTTGTAAAGCATATAAAATGCTTATTAATATTAATAGTTAGTTCTAACTACATTAATTGTGTTGTGGGCACAATGTGCCTCAACAATTTCATAGAATATTTTAGTTGAATAAAATGTACAAAATTGGAAGAAAACTTAGTGCACACAAATAATTTCACAATATTCCTCAATGGTTTGATGGAATGTTATAATTCAAGAATGTGCAAAAATATAGGCGTGCTAATTAAATCCCAAGTAATTTTTGGCAATTACAATTAGCAAGTCCAAACGTTACATTATTTTCTAACATCATCTTAGCTTATATCAAATAGGAGATTTAGAACATGATTGGAGATCCATAAAAAATTAAAAGTAGATTACTTTATATGTAGTGCTTTGGTTGATGAAATGTAGAGCAAAATTGTTTGAATTATAAGAGAAAATACAAAATATTGTTCCTAGATAATTGAACTTCAATGTTTCAATGGCTATGACAAAGGAAATGTATTTTAGAGTTTGGAGTGTTGGTGGAGGCATGTAATTTGTAAAACCATTGATTATAAAGAAGTCAAATAATTGGTTATTTTACTTTATATATAGTAAAATAACAAATCCAAGAACAAAGGAAGGTTGAGTTATCTTAATTACTAATTATTAACAATGAAAAAACCAAAAAAAATACAATCAATAAGTTTTTTCCTTCACTTTGAGATGCTCTAGAATACAAATGATATAAAGGGTTGCATTTGTGGTTGGTGCTAATTTGAAGATGATAAAATGTTGATAATGAATCTAAGATCATAGGTTCTACAAGTTAGTAATTTGTTGAAGTAGCTTTCCAAAATCCCGCGCAATAGGCTATGCATATCCCACTACAAAGTTGTGTTTTACTAAAAGATGTCTAAGATAGTGAGTGTATATAATGACTAATTAAATTCCCTTTACATCATGTTTTATGTATATTAGCATACAAAATCGACACAACTATTTGAGTATGCATTGTTGAAGGATTTATTTTTTATTTTTTAAAATTTGTTGGGTTGTATGTAGAAAAAATGAGGTTTAAAGTTGAATGTGGATTTCATGAAAATTTACTTTAAATATTTAATTAAAAAATTAGTGGTTATATGTAGAGAAAATAAAGTTTGAAGTTGAACATGAATTTAATGCAATTACCATTCTTTATTATGTTGATATTAAGATTTTTGTATTTTTGAAGTTGAAATTCTTCTTCATTATTTAAGTTATGAAATGAAGATTGTATCCTTAATCACATTTTCCTTTTTGTGATTATGATTGAATCACTAAGCTGTGCCATCAAGAAAAGTCATCAGAACCTTGAATGGAGAGGTGTGAGGGTGGCTCCTAATGTGGATCCAATAACACATACACAATTTGCGGACGACACCAACCTGCTAGGAGAGGCAAGTATCAAGGAGGCCAGTAGTATCAAAAAGGTATTAGATGCATATGAGAAACATTCCGACCAAATGATGAATAAGGATAAATCGTGCATTTTTTTCTTCAACACTAGGCAGCTGCTTCAAGAAGCCATTATTGCAATTCTGGGCTTTCAAGTGGGGAAACTTCCAACTAAAGTTCTTGGGGTTCAGATTTTTGAGGGTGTGTGTAAGACCAGTCATTGGGCTGAAGTGGTCAACAAGTTCAAAAGTAGGGCAATGGCATGGAAAAATAGTTGGCTCTCGCTCACAGGACGAATCACAATGGCCAAGGTTGTTTTGTCAGCAATACCTATCTACTCTATGTCTTGCTACGAAGCACTAGCTAAGGTCAAAGCTGATCTGGAAAAAATCCTAAAGAAATTCATATGGGAAGGCTCCAAACAAGTTAAAAAGATCCCACTCATTGGATGGGAAACGATGAGCATGCCAAAGGAATATGGTGGGGTGGGATTACGAAAGGTCATATTTCAAAATCGACCCTTGGGAGCTAAATTGTTATGGAAAATGTATAAACACCCTGAGAAACAATGGTGCCAAGTATTGCAAAACAAATATTTGGACAATAGGGAGCCGTCGCGAATTTTGACCATTGTCAATGTTGTTGGTGGCTCTGCTATTTGGAATTACATGTCATCATGCAAACCAATTATAACAACGCACCTTTCATGGAATATTGGGAATGGTAGGAAAGCATTATTTTGGTTTGATTCTTGGAATGGTCATAGAAGTTTAACAAAAATGTTCGAGCTAGGACAATACATAGACAGTCTTCAAGAGGATTTCGGTGATAAGGTGGTCGATTACATGCTCTGGGAGGAGGATGGGTTGGGAAAGGGTCTAGCAAAGTGGAAGAACGTTGTTTTCCTTAGGCTCCCACAGAATCTTAAAGAGGTCGTCACCCTGGAACTCACCAAACGACTGATAATGTTGAGCAACAAAGAGGACACTATTATTTGGTGTGGAGCGGTGTCAGGGGAATACTCAGCCAAACTTGGATATCGCATTCAAATAGCTCAGAGTGAAGAGAAGGGGTGGATGGCCACCCTTTGTTGGAAGCGAGAGGTCTTTCCCAAAGCAGGCACATTTCTTTGGGTTGCCCTTCATCATCGATGCCTTACAGGTGAAAGGCTAAGGAGGCTTGGGATTGCGGGGACGTCAAGATGTATACTATGCGAAAATGAAGTTGAGGATGTGGACCACCTTCTTCTTTCGTGCCCCATGGCTATTTCCTACTGGGACTGGGTGGAAGGCGCCCTCGGGATACATGGTCCAAGGTAGAACAAGCTAAGTGACTTTCTGTCTAGATGGTCACTGTTAAACAAATATGGCTACTGGCACGGCATTTGGATCCTCATCCCTTCCATGGTAGTGTGGCACTTATGGAAGGAAAGAAAAAAATGTATCTTCAAAGGGAAATCTCTCGACCGTGATCTACTCATATCCAAAATTCACGGTGCCATTACAGAGACAACAAACAATAGAATCTTGGTAGGGGAAAATGCAAGGTTCGTGCGGTGGGATGAGGAAATTCAAAAGGTCTGGCTCGATCTCAAGTACCTAATGCCTACCCAAATAAGGTCAATAAAAGTAAATAGAGCGGAAGTCCGCTGGCTACAACCGGTTAGACTAACATGGAAATTAAATTTCAACGGTGCGGCCAAAGGGAATCCTGGGCCGACTGGGGCGGGCTGCATAATTAGAGATAAGGGTGGTCACTGTGTATGGGCTATGTCGAAATTCCTAGGAATTAGATCCAACAATATAGCGGAATTGGAGGCATTGGCACTAGGGCTCAAAGTATGCAATCAAAAAGGTATCAAGGAGGTGGAAATCGAAGGCGATTCAAAGGTTTGTATACAAGCTCTAATTAAAGGGAAAGTGCATAATTGGAAAATTGACACTTGGATTGGGCATATCAAGGAACTATTGGGTGAGCTGGCAAACTTCTCCCTCTCACACATATACCGTGAAGCTAATGGCACTGCATATTTGTTGGCTAACCATGGTGTAAATCAAGCAACCTTAGTAAATGTTGATTCTTTCGTAGACTGGTGGCCTGGCCTACAGCAGATCTTAGAAGCGGACAGTGCAGGGATTCATAGTACCTGCCAGGGAACAATATTGGACCCGTGACCAAGTTTGGGGATTCGACCCCTTGTTGGTGGCATTCGATGGTGGTGATGCTAGATTCGGTCAGAGATATTCTCTCGGTGTTGCTTTTGTAAACGAGCCTCTCTTGTGCTATATTTACCCTAATATGACAAGTAGGATCTCATATGGTGTTTCTCAACCAACTCTCTGGTAGGGATGAAAATATGGTCCACACATTCGGGCTTAGTTACTGTTGTAATGTGGAGACGACACTAGCTCAATGTCGGCGTCTATTCCCATTTCATCGGGCAGAGGTGCTCAGGGAGATTTCAAATGTGGTCAGGCTAGTTCTTCCGGATAATCACCATTGGTGTGATGGGAAAGTTTACGAAGTGGTCCTAGGGATGATGGTCGATATCCTCGACTCCTGTGAAAGAATGGTGGAGCTCTTAAGTAGAATTGTGGCTAGTGTAAACATATAGGCAGTGGTGAATGCTCTCCTGGAACTGCCAGTGGATGGGTTGGTTAGTCTCTTCAGTACCTTCTTTGCGGACGCCGTTGTTTTCGAAGAGGAGGGTGTGGCTTCGAAGTCGGGAAGATCAAACTTCATTTCCGATGCCTAGGAAGTATTGAGGGCTGGTGTCAAAAACTCAAACCTAGAGGCATATGCCCAGTTCATGGAGTCGGGCCCCCAAATTGGAAGTGTGAGTAGTCGAGCAATAATTTTGGACCTGGGCAGAAGCTGGGCGGTTATCTGCCGCTATATATCTTCCTGAGTGTTTCATAGCATGTAGTTATCCATGCAGTGTAGCTTACAGCCTTAGTCATCTTGAATAATTGTATATGGGCGCTATCCCCTTTGATAGTACTTACCAATATTTAAAAAAAACTCATGGTTAATTTATTGTCATTTGTAAATACAATGCATTTTATTTTCTTTGATCATTATATTCCGTCAAATTACATCTTCACTCAAATATTTCCCAAGCACTTCATATTATTTCTCTACACTCAATTTATGTCTTTATTGGACACCACATTACCTAAAGCCACCACAATGCTCAAATAATACAAGGGAAAAACCCAATCACCAAAATAATTATAAGAATATAACATCTAACCTTCTCAATAACAAAATCTCTAAATTTTCCTCTTCTATAGAGGCTTGGCTTAAAGTTTATGCTTTAGTGGTAAAATTTTCTTCACAATAATTTTATTTTAGCACCCTCCTTGTATCATTAATTACAAATATCTATGTGCACACACATATATGTATACACATGTAATATATATCATTATATTTAATCTTATGTATATGGGTATTATTGAACTGTCATGGACCTGTCCACCCTTGCTAAGCTAATAAAATCACTTAGGCACCTCATGAAACATGGGATGATCTCCCTGAGTGTGGGCTTAGATGATGGAGATCAACCTCCAAAGAGGGTTGGTTCGCTTTGGTACTTCACCTAATTTAACCTATCCTATTGTTGCATACGGAGAAAAGGGGGGAAAGGAAACATGAAATGAAACTAAGACTAAAAAAGGTGATGCACCAAATTGATTTCAAGAACCTATATTGTTGTTTGGACACACAATATAATCAACAATTTAAACTACAACATATGAAACATACACAACTGAGAATTTCATGTCTTTGTAAAAGTGTTTCATGACTAGGTTTAGTATGTCAAGGATAGTGTTTAGAAGGAGCTAGAAATGTTGTCACAACTTAAACTCTATCCTTAGTTGGTTAAACACAATTCATAACCTACAAGATACATATTTTCTACACAAAGGCAATGAAGATAGGACAGAAAATAAGGGGAAAAGGACATCACCACAAGATTACATCAACCATCTTGAAGAAATTTGTATAATGAAACAACTCTAAGAAGGTAAAAAGCTTATCTCTGTTGATCAAAAAGGTGTTTACATACTATTATACATACCTGAAAATGAGTTACAAAGCATCTCAAGTAGAAAGAACCTTCAAGAAGTTGTAATATGTTGCTATGAGAGACTAGAACTTATTGAAAAATTTACCCTTAGGCTTTCCTTTTAAGTTTTTCGACAACTTGCCACTAGTAGAATTTGGCAAATAAATGACTACATGACCCAAAAAATTTGTCACATGACTCAAAATTTTAGTCACGTGACTAACACTACTAGTATTTGGAAAATAAATGACTAATTTGGTCATCGGGTAAAATCACAACTAAATGACTAAATAAATGACTAATATCAGACAAATAAAAATGACTAAATAAATGACTAATATCAGACAAATAAAAATGACTAAATAAATGTGCTCATTATTAAAATATTGGCCATAATTTTCATTTTAATAAACATACTCTAAAACCTTCGTCAAGACCTTATTTTCAATCGTAGCCTGCAATAATTAATAATAAAATATTACAAATAAAATTACTAGTAAATATTTTTTGTGGAATAATTTTTTTTTTGTGGTGTCATCATATGAACACCAAAGTTTCTTCTAAATTGATGAAAAACCACCAAATTATAAAAATTAACGAAAACCATAAGAGAACCTAAAAAACTAAAACCCAAAAACCTTGAAAAACAAAAAAATAAGCACAAGGAAGAGAAAAAACAAAAGATAAGAATAAGCAACCAAATAATCTAAGAGGAAAAAGGACCAATTTTTTTTTTATAAGCATAATTTTCATTTTAATAAACATACTCTAAAACCTTCATGAAGACCTTATTTTCAATGTAGCCCACCAAAATGGAGCAGTGAGTCGAAACCTTATTTTAAAGGTAGTCTGCCAAAATGGAGAAGTAAAGCGCGACGCTTGATTTTGGATTGCAACCTCTGCCCATTTTTTCGCATTGGACACGATTTGTACAGAATCTTTTGGTAAGTCACTTTCCATGGTTTCAGTTAATTTTACTTTTCAAATCTGTACGTGATCAAGCCATATGATCCATATGATCCATTATTTTTAATAATTTTAATAGTTGCTTGTTGACTAACAGTGATTATGTTCTTTTTTAGGCTAATTATGGAAAAGCAGATCCATCTTGTGTTGCAGAAGTTAAGGATTTATATAGAGAACTTGGAATCAAGGTCTGTTTATTATTTTCTTTTTCATTATGAGATGTTAAGAGTGATCTTTTCTTTTTGAATTTTCCACTATCAAATTGCATAGTTCATAGGAGAACTTACTTTTATCTATAAAAATGATATTAAGGGGCATGTAGATTTAGTTGTCTATACAAATTTGAGAATTTGAACTCTTAAAATTAGCTTCCACTTTCTGAGGGGGCATGCAAATCAGTTTTGAAATTGAGTGTAAAAAATAGAGTAGCATGTAAAGAAAAAGGATGAACAATAATAAAGTGAAAAGTGGCTCTTCTATCAATCATGTAGAGTACAATGAAAGGAGTACAGGGATTGTAGGGGTTTAACATTTATAGTGCAGTGGAATAGTAGTTCAGTTGTACAATAGATGTCATCCTACTTTGTTTGAGAGCTCTTACTGAATTCCCAAAAATAGGAGTTCCCAAATGACGCCAATAGATATTATATATAGAAAACAAACAACAATTATTTTCGTATAAAAACAACAAGAGCTGATTCATAGGCCCTATGAAAATCTCTAACTTTTTGGCTCCCCTTTAATACTTTTCTGCATACTTACAGATTGCATCTCCATGATTAATATGGACTAGAAGAGTTGAAAGGGCACATGTTAATCTTTTCCATTTATTGGGCAATAAAGAGTTTGAAGTGACTGAAAGAATCAAATGTAGCTCTTTACTCTAGATGCTTTATTCTCATTCAGTTATTAATATATCCAGATATAAACCATGATGACTTAAATCAGAACTAGAAGAAATCTCATGAAAACTACAAGAAGAGATCAGTGATTAGATGAATCATGGAAATGAAACTAACTCCATAAGCCACAGTAAACAAAATATGCAATGCAAATGAGAATACAGGCCTTCAAAGGAGTTGTCATGGATAAAGAATCATCCTCCCTTAGATCTCTTGTGAGAATGCCTGAAATCTCTTCAGTTATCCACAATATCCACATGCCATGAGCTCTGATACAAAGATTGTGCATAGTTCTTCTTAGTTTATTCAATTTGGTGCTATTATTTTTATCCTATGATTCAGGCTTCAAACCAACCCCTCTCATTAGGATTTGTCTTCTAGAACTGTCTAGAAGAGGGTAATCAAAATCAGTACTGAAATATCTAAAAGTTGATGATCCTTTCCCTCAAACTGAAGTTTTGTTCTCGATAAACCAGAGCTGAGACAAGCCAAGAACTAGTGGAAGGGAAGTTGAATGAAAATTGAGAGCAACTAAAAGCCTTCCTAAGAAAAGTGCCCTTTCCACTATAACTGTCGGTTCTAGTGTCTCCTTGTTCATTTTTTCTGGCATCTCCTCATTTTTCATTTCTTTATAGAGAGCTTCTGAAAGATGTGCAAGATGTTCTTCAATCTCAACAATCAATGTTGAGATAAAATGGAAGCATTGCTCTTGCAAATAAGGTGCTAAATCATTTATCCTTGAAGGATATTTATGTGCATGAAGAAAACTCGGGAGTTCTTCCAGAATATTCTTGGACCCCTCATCTATGGTATATTTTATTTGACTAACCTTAGTTCCAAAATAAGTGTTAAGGCAACCAAACCAGTCTTCATCACTTTTCATCATAAATCTAAAACTCAATCCAGGTAAATTGAATCTTTTTAGGTCCCCTCTCTTGACAAGCCATCCCTCACTAGTAGTTAATTTGTGCAAATGGGTTTCAACATATTTGTAACTTGCCAGAGATGTAACTTCAAGGTATTTACCAACCTTAACTCTCTCACACAAATCTACAAATCCATCAACTATTATTTGTTGCATCCTACTAACAAACAGGCTTTCAAAAAGTTCATCCCACAAACTCTTTGAGTCCTTCAAAACAATCTCACACACGCATTGCCATAGAAACTCAACATTTGAACCAAAAACTATTTTTAGCCACCCCAAGCTCCCTTCAAATGCATCCAGACTGTCCAATATTTCTTTGATCAATGTCTCATTCTCTGCAAGTTCCTTTCCACCTTTCACAAGATCAAGCAAATACTTTCACCCAAGCCTATCTGTAGAGAGAATATCATCTACACATGTCCTAAGCCACACTAAGCAAGAATTTGATATAAATTCGCTCAACAAAATCATCATGGTAGCTTGTAGCTTCTCTCTATGAGATTTCCACAACTGCACCTCATTGTCTAGGTTTGGAATCCCACCAAACAACTGTGACCCAGGTGGCACTGCCAACACAGTCTTATAAAAAAGAAGCAAATCGTTTAGAACCTCCAAGAAGAGTTCCCCAGCCTGACATAGTGTTACCTATATTACCACATTACAAAAAATGGAACTGACTGCCCCCCACCTTATTTTGCATAAGCTTTATCTAGTACAATGTGCTCCCACCTGTTATGTGGTTGGCTAAATCCTTTTTCCAAAGCATTGGTTCCTTGCCCCAATTGGATTTTTAATTATTTGCTACATTGGTTGAGTTCTTGAGTTGTGTTAATGGAAAATTGGTTCATCAAATTTATGTGAAGGCCAAGAACTTTTCCTCTGCCTCCACCTTTCTATTATATTCTTTCATTGACTTGTTATAGGAGGTTATATTTCATTTAAGTGATTTGATCTTGTTTGTTTGATGATTCGATAATGGTCCCATAATCTTGATAGACCGGCATGGTGGGTTCAATATCCATATATTGATCTGCTAAAAAAGTCTATATTGTTAGCATGGGTATCTCCAACATGGAGCTTGATAGCAATCAAGAGCACCATTCAACCTCACTTAGACAAATTTCACAAAAAATAGGCTTCATTCTCTCAATTCCTTCAATCCTCAAGCACTGTAGACAGGATATAAAACCATTTTCAAATACCCTTTAATGACTTCTAAAACATATCCCAAATACCATAGGTTGTTTTGGAACAACTTGCAAATTGTAATTAAACCTGCAAATTACATTTGCTTTAAAGTTTCTAAAGCCTTTTCAACAGATCTAATTTTTGTATATCCTACAATTATTGTAGTCCGTGAGACCACATTTCTTTGAGGAATTTTTTTGAACACTTCAAGTGCCTTGTCTATGATCCCACATTTAGCATACATGTTGGTGCAGGATCACCTAAGCTTCCATTTTCAAATTTCAAGGCCATTGCATCTTAGTAGGTCATTTTAGCATTTGAGGAGGTCATTTTATGTTAATTAGGTCTTGTGAGACCATTCACTATGAATTAGGATGATTTTAGAGTCAATTGGGTAAAAGAGACAAAGTTGCAAAAAAGTTGTAAAATTGCAAACTATCAAAAGTTGTTGCAGGTCATTTTTGTCAAGTTTTGCAGAATTGCTAAATATAGTGCAACATGACAAATTTTGCATGTCTAAGGAAAATAGATGCTCCTCCATCGAATCAATGACTTGTAACTATTGGGAAACATAGAGCAGCTTGTTAGTTCTCAAAAATGTTGGTTGAAAAACCACAAGAGGTTGCCAAGCTCTTGGTGTGTTTTAGGCTAACAAACAAGGAAAAATGATGTACTTGAACCCTCTTCTCTTTAGGATTTTCCAAACCTAAGTGGGTGTACCTATGCAAATGGAGCAGACTCAGACTATTTGTTTCCTACTTGAACAATCTATCCACAATGGCAATTGAGAGTGGAGAGATGTAATCCTAATTTGGTATAAATTGTATAAGCAATATCAAGGTGAAATTTAATATGTTCAGTTAACATATGTGAGGTTTTGAAAAAAAATTTGATAAAACTAAATGATGAAATGGATAAGACTAGTGCCTTGTTGGGTAAATGGAGTCAAATGAAGATCTATAATGTATAACTTATATTGGTTGTAACTCAAACTGTTTGGCACACTTATGTCGGTTTATATTTTGTATAAACATGCAAGAAAGTGATTGACAAACTCTACTTATGGATCCAAATGACACGACCAGGTTACTTATGATTTATCAAAAGGATTGTAATCTTTACTTGAAAGAACCAATTGGATAGATCATACATAAACAACAGATAATATCAAATTGGAGATAGAATGGCAATCCTAATTATATGGTTCTTCTTATTGATCCAAATAACACTTCCAGATTACTATGATTGAATAAAAGGATTTTAATTCTTTTGGAGAAACTAATTAATCATATCACACAAGAACATAAAATGTGCATTGATAAATTGAATATATACTTGATATACCAATTTAAATAATAAGGAAATATTAAACTAGAGACAACCAAATAATTGAATATTTTCAACAAACAATTGATACCAATACAAAGCCACAAAATCAGAGATCTTTCATTGATTTCCTCAAAATTATATCTGCAACATAGTCTTTTGAAATGGAAACATTATGGAAGCTTTATGTTGTCTATCTATCCCTATCCGCCTACTATCTTCTCCTGTATCCTTCTTTTGGTCCTGGTCTCTCTTATATGCACGAGAGGCAAAAAGCTTTAGACCAAAATATACAATTCTTGATAACAAAACATGATTTTGAACTTAATTTAAGAAACTAACACAATCATAAATATGTGTACCAATACGTTAATCTCTGAGTAAAATATTGTGGTTATCTAAGACCTATTCAAAGATTTTACTATATGATAGGGTCCACATCATTACCACCGACCGATTCTAACTGTTGCTCAGTTGTGCCCGGATTATCCACTACCTGATTTATAAACAGATTGAAAGCTAAGAGGAGATCAATGTACCCCTATTTTGCATGAGTGTTGGCTTTGGATATGACCTCCTTCATATCATACTCTATGTGCATGAATTTTTCAATTTGTTTATGAGTATTCTGCAAGACCATATCCTCATCATTGATCTCCTACAATGCAATTGTTAGAAACTCTATAAGTTTTTCTTTCAAATCATCCCTTTCTCGAAGATTCCATGTATCATCATGGAGTGCAAGAACCAAATTAAAAAAAAATGAGGTCTTCTTCGAGTCTTTCTTGATATTGGTTGTGGGATCTCACCAAGTCATTATATATTTGTAGTGTTTGGTCTTTCAGGATCTGTTTACCCAGAAGTTCCTTCTTTTTATCAATCATTCTTCCTTGTAACCAGACATTCTCCTCTAGTGCTAATTGTATTTTCTTAAATACACCCCAATAATCATTATCTTGCTTTATCAGCTTATTGAACCTCTCTTTGATTATCTCAGACACAATATTGTACTTAATGATTTTCACCTCTTTTTCCAGTGTTTTACACTTTTGTTGGGCTTTCAAATGGGAATTTTTCCAATAGGTTGCATCAGATAATGCATCTAACACTCTCTTATCCTTTTCAAGCCATGGACTGTACAATTCTGGAGCAGAAGAGGAAGATGACTTCTCCATTTGATGTGATAACTTCTTTTTCAATTTGTCATTCTCTTTGACCAATTTTTCAATTTGTGCTCTAGTGAATTTTGCCACACTGACATTCAGCTCTGCAATTTCTAAGGGATTAGTGTCCCCAACTCTTTTGACCAAAAGGTGTCCAAATACTTGATTAGGATTGTCAATCACTATCGGCCTCTTCTCATGAGGGTATAGTGAGCAAATAAGCAAGGCATCCTCATCTAGATTGTATCCAAACCCTGAATATATCTTATCACTAGCTTCCTCTGACAAGTTCATTGTTGTATCCCCTCTTTTTCTGAAACTCTCAAACACAATTGTTGAGCTCATGTCCCATCCTGGTAGAAGTAGTACCCCAACCTCTTGAAGTAATTCTCTACCTCTTTCAAGAGTGATGGATTGCATTTCCCTGTCAACTTCCTTTTTCAATTCTTCTAAGGCATCAACTTCCTTTTCAAGAGTAATGTCTTGCTCCTTTTGTCATATTTTCTTCCCCTTATACTCATAGACAAATTATTTGAACTCAAGGGTTTTAAGTAAATCATTATCAGAAATAAATTCATGACCAGCCTTGACCCTAATTTCATCAGATAACTCATCTGATGTTTCAAATTTTACAAGTTCCCGAGGGGGCTCATATTGTGTAATCACAAGGGCCTTTATTTTTTCCTAAGGGGGCTCATATTGTGTAATCACAAGGGCCTTTATTTGTTCCACTGGTTGCTCCTATCCATCACTCTCCTCATCACTTCCTTCCTCTTCACTGTTGTCAATGGAGAAAAATACATCACGGGTGGGTTGTGAGGGTATGTGATCCAAAGGCTCCACATCCTCAACATGCATTCCTGTGTAACTCATATGAGATGTCTCAAAAATGTATGAGGGCACATCTTTTACTATTTCATTCATATAAGCAATAAGCTTCTCAATCCTAGCCAAGGGATCTTATATATCAACAAATGCTTCTCTATATGACGGGACATTATTTCTCTTTCATTCCTCTGCAAGCACAGCTTTATTATATGAATCCATTCTCTCACCAATAGAAGCTTCATCTCGGTTCCTAATCACATCATCAAGTGCAAACCAATGCTCATACCCTGACAAATTCTAAGTTAATCTTGCTTGATGAATAAATCCCTTTGCATCAAATTTCTTTCTTTCATACCCAAGAGGAAGGTTGTAATGAGCTAATTTAGTATCAATTTCTTCATATGCTTCAATGGCACCTACTGTGAAATCTCCAAAACAAAGAGTGCTAGGCAAGAGTGATTGTTTATTATGACTCTTGAGATGTTTAGTATCAGACCTTGCTAATTGTCATACTATTTCCAAATAAGCAACTCTATTAGGAACCACTCAGGGTAGAAAATGTGGAACCCCTTCAAATCCATAAACCCTTATTACTGTGCAATCGGAGAAGGCATACCAGTCTCCCCAATAATGGTTCACCTTGCCTCTTAGGCTGTTTTCCTTTGGTCTCAAAAATCTATGCACCTCAGGGGATAAATTGTGATCATATGAATATCCTAGCAACTTCATTAGTGGTTTAACAAAATATTCTTCAAAATATAAATAGTGAGACCTCTCACATCGACTATCCCATAGTGCAGTCCACATTTGTACAGGTTTAAATTTTCCATCTCCATCTGCGTCTTTGATTCTTAATTCTTTACCCCACACATTTCTAGCATGTCCCTCATATAAAAGTAAATGCATTAACAAGGAATAGTGTTTGAAATCTATGCAATCACTGTTGTTTTTTATTCTTTCAAGCCCTTGATTTAGGGCATTCGCCAAATATTTTGCATAGTCGAATGACCTAGCATCTTTTCTTTGTATATTAGTTGCTACAACCATTGGTGCAATAGACATAAGTGGTGGAACCTCAATTCCAAAGACTTAACCAGTTGAGTAGTAGGTATATTGGAAGTATTCTTCAAAAAAATCTATATGAAATGGAGGTTTTTCATTGATCAAAAATTTTCTGAGTTGAACTTGCTCATTCTTAGGTCTGTGCAAAGGTAGCTTCCATCTCTTGTAACTAGTATCCATGCAACGATATTATGTCAAAAAGTCTCTAATGGTGAATGGCAAGTTCATGGGACCTTCTAACTGAAATACATTAGAGATCAGGTCTTGGGAGATAACAAGCATATCGGCCCCATTTGGTGATTGGATAGTTCTTTTCTTGGCATTATACCGACTGGCCAGAGCTTTCACCAATTCTACGTTGATGAACATGTTTGGCACCACTAGTTGAAATCTGAATTGTTTTATGTAGTGATACATAAAAATCTCACAGCCCCAATGTGGCATCCAAACATCCTCAAGACCCCTATGTTTATCTAACAATTTACTTGCTTGAACACTTCTTCTGGGTCTTGGCCCTAACCCCGGACATTGATCTATCAAGTCTTGGTTTAATTTCCTCTTTTTAGTTTTTTGTTTCTTTGCCTTAGGTTTTTCCACATTTTCTTCCATTGCAAACTCTGAAAAAATGAAACTTTCTAGCTAAGAGTGGAGTACTTACGTGAATTTTTGCTTCTCCTGGCTTCACTGTGTGAGAGCTTCGAGTTCTATCCTTTCTACTTCTGCCCTTAGTGTAGCCTTTCTAGTTTCTGCAAATTGTATGATTAATTTTTGGTGCAATTCACTTCTATTATGCCTCATTAATATACCACTTGCTTCAGTCTTGTCATCAGGGAGAGCATTTATGTTAAAATCCCAACGATGCTTTTGACGTCACATCAGCTAGTACTAATCATTCATCGCTATATCATTGGGACCTTAGTTCGTTTTCCACCGATGGCCACCTTCTCCACCGATAAGTTTTTTTTCTTTCGGTCTATCGGTAAGACATCAAACAATGTTACCCTGATGCATCCCAGCTTCATCGATAAGTGTTAGACTTTGATACCTCATGATTATATCAGGCTATCGGGGGAGCTTCATCATTCATTTCGTTGATGTACCAGGAGTTGCAGCGATGTGATAATCTCTATTGTTTCCATCGGCCCATCAGGGAGACTACCTTGGAAGTTAGCCCGATGGAAGGATATTACGCTGATGTAAGGATACGAATTGGCCCTATCGGGCTATCGGTGGGGTGGTGATGGGAGTTCCACCGATAGAGTATTGTTAGCCCGATGGTATCAAAGGACTTCAATCGATTTCATGAATGTGATTATTTGGGTATGCTGGTTACAAAAATGGATTTTTTACACGAACCTCAGTAATTTGTCTAGATCATGAAATTGAGTCTGGTGAGATTTTGTAAGGACTAGGAGATAAATGAATAGATGCTAATGGAAATATGTGGGATTTTTTTTAACCCTAACACAGCTCTTTTGACAATTTTTTGTCTTATACTTAATGTGTGATGCATGATCTATTATTTTGTACATGCATGTGCCATGTGTAGGCTTAATAGTGGGTTATTGACCTCTCACATGAGCTGATATATTGGTGATCTAGGTTTTCTAAATAAAAGTCCCCCTGATAAAGTAAAGTCCCCCTAATAAAGTAAATTTCCCCTAATAGAATAATATGTAATAATATTTTGAGGGAGTATAATATTTCTTATAGGGATGTATTGTCTATGCATTGATGGATATTCATATCTTGTTTCAAAGCTTCCATTTTGGCACAAACAAGGCAGATGTTGGCAATGGTTGTGGAATTTGGCTTTTCACCTACAAATTGTATTCGCTTGAAATTTTTTAAAGTCCTTCCACCAAATTCATTTTGTGCATATCTATTGTAGATGTCCTTAAGCTATATAAAAAAGGTCTATATACAATTTGAGATCAATTGATAAGCTGCGACCTGTAATGTTGATTTGATTTACATTTTACTTAAGATATAATTTCGTTGCGTTGTTGAATTTCATAGTTCAATAATTGGGATTCTCAATGATCTTGTACACCCAAAGTGTGTGATAAAAATAAATTAGGTAGTCATGTCGATTAGTTTGAAAATTTAAATGATCTTAAGTTCATAAGTACATAGTGATAAGTTTTGAAAAATTATAATATAATTTTTTGTTGCATTTATCACATAAACAAAGGCCTCTTTTGATTGTAGAAGAGGATGTAGAGAGTGAAGCATTGGCTACTTTGATCTTTGCAATTGATGATTTTTTTACTTAATTGATAATGTTTGAAGTTTCTTTTTTTTTCTTAGATGTTGAGTCTAATTAATAAGTTTAATGTTGTGTTGCAACTTGCAGGTGAGTATGTTGATATGATAAAGGTTAGCATTGTCGATCCTCTAAATTTATCAGAATTGCATTAGTTGATGCAGAAAGGTAAAACTATTTATCTTTATTATAATTAGTGGAACTTGCAACTACAATATCTGATAAAAATCTACATTCAAATATGCTTTTGATGGATGTTATATCTAATTCTGATACATTCACTATATCTAGTGCCTAAGTTTAGGGTGCCATAGTTGGAAAAGGAAAAGAAAATGTTTGAATTTTATCCTCTGTATTATTTGACTTTTCTGAGTTTTTGATGTGCAAATTTGAAACCTTATTTTTAGGTTGCAGCTCCAAATTGAAGAAGTGAAAGGTGAATACCAGCGAGGAATATTTTGGAGGAGCTGAAACCAATAGCGACAGGAAAGTTCTGGATTTGCAAGGGGATTAAATGGATCAAGCCCCTATAGGATGTTGTTGCCCTTCCAAAAGGACTGCAGTTAAGGAAGGGGAAAAGAGTATAAGTATATGAAAATAGGAGTATTTTGTTTATATAGAGTCTGTAAGTTGTACAGTGTCATTGAGACATTGAATTTAACCAATGAGATTTTGATTTTCCAATGAGGCTTAATGAAGTAAATTTTCAGAGTGGTTTTTTCTCCACTCATAAATACTATGTTGTGGCTCCTCTTGATTTGTAATATGTTTGTGTTTGTGTCTGATCAATCATATTTGTTCAAACATTTTATTCTTCATTTCATGGTGTTTTTTAACATTTGATTATCTATGATACTTGAAGTTTATATGCATAAATTTGTGAGGATTAATTAAGTTAGATTTGATTTGTAATGACTAAATATATGACTAAAGTAATGACTAAATTAATGACTAAATACATGACTAAATTAATGATTAAATATATGACTAAATAAATGACTAAATTAATGACTAAATATATGACTAAAGTAATAACTAAATATATGACTAAATAAATGATCAGTTAACAACAACCAATGACTAAATGAATGACTAAATATATGACTAAACAAATCACTACCATGACTAAATAAATGACTAAATCAACGACTAAATCAATGACTAAATCAATGATCAAATCAATGACCAAATCAATGACTAAGTAAATGACTAAAATTGTTTAGTTATAAATTTAGTGGTGTTATAAATGACTACAAATAAACCACTAATAGTCACGTGACTAAAGTTAGTCATTTATATGCAATTTTTAGTAGTTTATTTAGTCATATATTGTTGTTTGTGTACTAGTGTGCTAGTTATTAGGAACATGTTTTGAGGAATGAAAGACATTTGTTTGCTTCAATTTGTTGGGTACAACTTTCTTGGGCATCCAAAATTGTTATCCCTACTTTCCAGCCCCCTAAAATGCTCCAAAAAGGTGTTTGAATGAAGAAAAATTCTTGCTTTGACCCTATCTATCATCCAAGACTCCTTGAACAACTCCTAGATGCTCCAAACTAGGTCAAATTGTCCTATATTGTCTCCATCTATTTTGCAATTCCCCAAACCACCCCTAGATATCCTCTAACTACTCACTATTGGATTTTACTTCATCAAACTACCCCAAAATGCCCAAACTTGCTTATAGGACATATGTGATAGAGGTTTGAAGTGATTAGGAACCCTAGGAAGGTGTAGGAGACCTTCAAGGGTAAGAAAGTGGCATATGTTTCATACCTTAAACCTCCTTTATCTTGGTCTTTGTTACTCCTTTCGCTTGTTCTTTCCACTATTATTTTAGAGCTATGACTGTTGCACCTCGTCTTATTGTTACCAAGTTACTTTTACCTTCATGAGTAAATATGAGGATAAATACAATTTGTGACTTTAATACATTTATGAAATACTGAAATAGGTATTAAGATGTTATTGTTTTCAAAGGAGTAATTATGTTTATATTGATGAAATGCAATGAATTCCAATATGTATTGCAATGAGAATATTCTAGCATTTTGTCGATGCAATTTTTTTATGATGCAAGTGGATTTCATGTGAATGGCTAACTACTACTGTTATGTGCTAAGTTGAATGCAGGAATAGGTTCAAGCCTCTGGAAGAGAGGAGAAGTATCACTCAAGAGAGGAGCTTGGTCTGGTAACCCTTAATAAGACCTAACTGAGCTTGCACACACTCACCTCTAGTTTAGTGAAATTGAGTCAATAGTTTGAGAAATGGTAAGTTATCCTTAGCCTTGTTTGAGTATAATTTAGAAGACGTTTTGATCTTGTCTGTGAATGTTTTGATTCGGGTTGTGTTTGAGTCTCTTGTCTTATGTGATTTCTTCATTATGTGTTTATATTTAATCAATGAGTTATATATATACACTTTGTGTGTATACATCAATCAATGAGAATGTTATTATATGTGTTTAAATGTAAAAATCAAAGTAATGATATATGTTTGTGATATATGTATATATATACACTAATAAATGTGTATATAGTACATGATGAAAACATACATACATATATATTAATATATGTATATATGCATATATGCATGTATACATCCATATATACATGTATACATGCATGTATACATGCATATATATATACATGTATGCATATATGTATGCATATATGTATATATATTTTTATACATGCATATATATATGCATGTATACATGTTTATATACATATATATATATATGCATGTATACATGTTTATATACATATATATGCATGTATACATGTATATATACATGTATACATGCATATATATATGCATGTATGCATGTATATATACATGTATACATGCATATATATATGCATGTATGCATGTATATATACATGTACATATGCATATATATATATATATATATATACATGTATATATATATGTATATATATATATGCATGTATACATGTTTATATACATATATATATGCATGTATACATGTATATATACATGTATACATGCATGTATATATACATGTACATATGCATATGTATATATGCATGTATACATGTATACATGTATATATATATATATGTATACATGTATATACATTTATACATATATACATGCATGTATACATGTATATATATATATGTATGTATATACATGTATATATGCATATATGCATATATATGTGTGTGTGTGTTTTTACGTCGAGGCAATAATATATATAAATATATATGTATGCATTGTGTAATGCCCGCCACGCAACCCTAGAGGAAGTTGCAATTAACTACTCAAACGTACTAATTTTTTTTTAAATGAAAATATCTTCCCCAAATATAGTCAACCTTCCCAAAATATCCCATCCACCATAGTTATTACTCCCTCTATGCATTTTGGAGATATTTTGTTTTTTTTGAAAATTTAAAACTAAAATTTCTTTTCAACATGACTTTATTATTTCTATTTCTAAAAGCATTTGAAACTTTTAAAATGTTCTTTTTCAAAAAAATCATTTAACACTTCTAATTCCCAAAATGGATAACTTAATTCATTTCAACACAATTAATTTAATTAATCAATAAAATAAATCAAATCCAATATTAGATCATTTTATTAATTAAATTAAATTAATTAATAAATTAAATAACATTTCTAACATTATAACTAGATTTATTTAATAAACAACTTAAATACATAAAGCCATTTATTTACCTTTTCCAACTTGCAATTAAATAAAATCAAGGAGAGATGAACAACAAAGAAGCAACTTAACCCGACTAAAACCCAATGAAACACTATGACTAGGGTGATGACTTGGCATGGAAAACCTAGCTACTATCTCCCAATCGAATACCGTTGGTCAATGGACACGCTTAGACCTGTGAAACCAAGTGGAGTCGATGTCCTGTACCTGTCAACCTACGAACAAAGAGAATGTCGACCATACATATATATATAATATAATAAAACACACCTTGAAGAGGAAATCTCAAAATTGTAGGGCATTCGCAAGCGAGTGATGTGATCTCATCCCCTTCACCAATACACTCATCATAGATTGCCAGTTCCATCATAAACAAATATCTCATGCAATAACATGTTACAATAACTAATCATCATTACACCAATTAAAACATGTCAAATAAAGCATCAAATAAGATACTTCACATCACACAAATAGACTATCGCTCTATAAATAGTGATCAAATAACACACACATGATAAAGTATCTCAATAACCAAAAAGCACATCAAAGCAAACAAGGACACACTGTCCAACCAGAAAGCAAAATAGAGGGGTATTACACATTGTTAATTTGTGGAATATATATTTGAATGTCGAATATTGCATTTTATAAACTTATAAGATAAGGTATATATATATATAATAATGATTTCAATAGCCCTGAAATGGTTATTATAGCGCAACATATATTATGCAATAGATAGTGCAGCCTATTGAGGTTAGTGCATAAACTAATAAAGATTTCATAAAGTATTTTAATGTTTTGTAATGAAAACATTAAGCACAACAAATAAGAGGTGGTGCATGAGTATGGCGTACAAGTTAGAGCATGAGGTGGCACATTAATTAAATGGTTGCATAAAAACCAAGACAATGTATTATCGAAGGGAAACGCATTATCGTGACTTTGCATAGAGATTTAAAGTGTTGACTATGACTTCCAAGGGTAGTGTGTGAGAGTAAAGGAGAGCCCAGTTTAACCTACAACCTCAAAAGACTAAGTCAAAATGTAAAGGAAAAGTGAATACTCATGTACAAGAAACTTTGACCTGGTCTTTTCAAAATAGCAACCCAAAGGAATAGGGTATGCGATATTTTGGTGGTGCTAATATATGAAAAGTATGAACTAGATAGAAGTCTAATCTACAAACAAATTCCAGCATGTGAAGCAAATTGAAATGTGAGAAATGGTCAAATGTGAAGCTGGCCAAAATAAGTCAACCTATAGAAGACATTAACCTTGCATTTCTGATTATTATTCTTGCCGACCATTTGAATAGAGACTCATTCACTATGATAAAATCTGGTTGTGCATGTGTTTACTATGCAATGGTTTTAGCTGCCACCTTTTCTTCTTCTTGTTGAGTTGAATATTTTGGATTAAGAAGTGACATCTTTGATAGCTTATTTCTAGCATGTAATTGCTCACGTTTGTGTATAAATAGAGGTACTTTCTCCCTCAATTGGGACTCATTATGCACACTTGATGCTTATTTTTTGAGTTGTTATTTTGATTTTCTCAGTTTGAGAGTTTGTGAGATGTTCTTGAGAGCTTGTGAGAGGTTTTGAAAGTAAGTTTTTGGTGAGTGGAAGAGAGATAGTTGAGAACTTCTTGCTGATTTTGGGGAGGCTAAGCTAGGAATCCAATTGGACCGATTGGAGCTTTGTACACATAGGCATGTTGATTTCTACTATTATGCATTTTATGATTTGAAAAGATTATACGTCTTTGGTTGCCTTGTTGAAAAGTATATTTAAGTTATTTATTATGGAATGGTTATTTTCTTCTTTGCGTGAAAGTGAAAGATTATTGATGATTCTAGTTGTTAACAAACCTCGTTATAGGATATATGCATATACTCTATATAATAGAATATGATTGTTTAAGTTGTTAGCTTATAAGGCTAAGTAAACCTTGGTGGATGATGAGGTTAGTAATACAACGAGAAAGGTGGCATTATAGAAACATCATGATAGTTAGGTTGTGATGTGAAGCAAACCTTGATTGATAATCTTACTTGATTGATTACTTATTCCTCCTAGAAAGTAGGAAGAGAATATTGACTCTTGGGTCAGGGTACAAACTTAGTGGTTATATCGTTATTCAACTATATGGTTGATAAAATGTATTTATGGATATGTTATTTTTCTTTTTTTTGATTGAGAGTCTTTTCCTATTCATGGAATTCTAAAAGAGGACTCACGTTTCAATAACCCAAAACCGTGTTGTGAGAGGACTATGGGTGTAGATGAACCAACCCCTCGCAAGTTGATAATGTCCTCATAAAATATACAAATTTAGTGAACATTGTGAACAAATGAATACTGAATATAAACGTCTTATGATTTATTTTGGATCACTTTGAACGTTACATTATTTTTATGAAAACCATAGGTTGGAAATAACCTATTCAGTAGGGTTGTTATTTGATTACTAATTGAAGCAAATAGGTTGAGAATAACCTATATGATTTAATTGATCATTTTATTGTTGATTATTCTTTCAAATGGAGTCAACCTATTGTTAAGTTTATACTTTTACATGGAGTCTTTTAATAAGAGAAATATCCTTTTTGAATGAGGTCATTTATTGTTGAGATCATGCCTTTGAGTTGAGGTCATTTATTGATGAGACTATATTTTTGATGAGAACTATTTATTGTTAAGATATACTTTAGTATATGAAGTTATTCATTATGAAGTTATTTGCTAGTTGACTCATACACAGTTCATAGGTTATTCATGAGGTTAGATAATCCAATAGAGGGGATAGCCTATGCATGTGAAATACTTTAGTAAAAATGTCATGGTAACCATGAATTAAAAATAAGTTATTCCTGGGGTTAGGATAATCTAATGATGGGGATAGCTTATGCATAGGATATGAATGGTCAATACAAATCAAGCTAGGAAGGTGGGTGAGCATGTGACGTCCATTCTAAATTAGGGGTGATGAATACTTTGGCCAAAGTAGTGTAAGTTGCCACTATTTACACTGTCAATTCAATGTGATTCGGGTTTACATACTAGGCAAGTAATGTCATATGGTAGGTTGTAGCCACTGTGTGATAGATCTAGATATGTAGGACACAACACCAAGCTTAGGGAAGGTCAATTTTATCATGGGGTTACCAAACCAATCTCTTCGTCGAAGGGAGGGCCATCTAACCATATGTGGTAGATGTGCGGGGGACTGTAATAAGTCCACGATTGGTGAAAAAGTGCTTGAGTGATGCTTCTCCTCATCAGTTGGTGGCCAATATTTGGAATGTGTGCGCTAGTATTGGGGACAACTAGAATGCATGCACCAATGACAAGGACATATAGAATGTATGCACCAATGCGGGGACATCAAGGATGTATGCCCAAGTAGAGACATCCAGACCATTTGTATCTCTATTTTTGTAAACTCTTAGAAGCTGTGTATTCATGTATCCATTTTTGTGGAAGATTGTAAAAGAGAAAATTTTATCATGAAATTATGTAGTATGAAATCATTACTTTGGAAAGTTGTAGTACTTTGTTGTAATGCAATGGGACAGTTTGGAATGATGTTTATTTCAAATGTACATATTATTCTTATATATGTGAATAAAAAAATTATTGCTAAGTGTTGGCATCATAATTTATTTACTTGAGGTTAAAAGCATAGTAAAAATTTTGGGTAGAACAAATGGGCATGTTACAATGAATGCCTTGCTTTGAATCATATCATGGTTGTACCTTTTCATGTTCCAAATTACCTATTTTAACTCAAACAATGTTTGTAACTAGTCCTTCACTTTGTTTCCCATCTAGGTGTCTTAATATTATTATCACCACTATGATAATCATGTTATGTAAGCTTTCTAACCAATAGTTTACTATGTATTGTCATAATTTTTGAAGTGACTTCAGACTTCACCAAGGATCTATGCATTGCCCCTTTCCCTTGATAACCAACTACCATTATATCTTTATACTCTCCATTGATATAATAATTTTATTGCAACATTGGGATCTCTATCACGTGCTCATGTCTCAGATCTCACAAGAATTTTACTATCATATTCAATTCCCTCTTCATGACTTGGCATATTCATTGTTACATTAGTGTCATTGATTGTCATCCATCATTCCTAGGCACATGTCTATCATATATTTGTCTACATTTCCTCACCATGATTGTCCTAGCTTAACTTGTAATTTTTGGATCAAGTGCATTCATGACTATTTATGACTGTATTTTTCTCTCCATGGGGTATCTTTGTGTTGTCATAACTATTTGATTTTCATTTTTGTCTCAAAACATTTTGACCTTTGGAGTGTCTTCTTAAAATTGTCTTGTGATTGTTTGTCATTTTTACAACTTCACTATCTTTAGCCTAAATTTTAATGGGATTTTTATCAACATGATCGAGAATCACATTTAATGTTAACAAGTCTTTTAATGACGGTACAATCATGATCCTTTATGAAAAATTTCTAAAAACTCTTCATAAATAGAACTTTTCTTCTTTCCTTGTCTTTGACTTGGTGCCTAAGGTATTCTACCTTTGGTCACTATAATCATGGTTTTCATGCCCCTCTATTTTCATGCCTTATTATCATATGGAGCTTTGGCATTGGTCTTTATGGTTCTCTTGGTATTGAGTATGTTGGTCATTTGCTTGGGAGCTTCATGAGGGTGTTGTGTTACACTTGGAGCTTAGCATGTATTGATTGGTTGGAGGTACTTATGGATACTTGGAGACTTAGCTGAGGTTGGATTTCTCTTGGGATCAAATATTTTTTCTTGAGATGGTTACTCTTTGGAGGTTTTAGCAGGAAGATCGATGAGCCTTCACTTGGATATGGACGTGAGTTCATGATAGACCTATAGAGGATATTTTTCTTGGAGTCATGATGTTTTGGTTATCCTAGAGGAGCATTCTCATTCCCCACTCTTGCTCTACTCAGTAGTTTATTATCTAAAAGGTATTTTACCATTCTTGTTTTATATGTGTTATGTTTCATGCTTTATTTTCTATGGGAATGTGTCATGGGCCATGGTGATTGATTTTGAGAGACTCATTTGAGGATTGTTTAGCTTGATTTTTTTATTGCTTTATCTTTCATAGATATGGGTCTTGAGCTATGGATAGTTGGTTCAAGAGGATTCATTTTGAGAGATGTTTAGCATTGTTATCTCCTTGTGCATATTATTATAGTTATGTTATCATCAATTGATGAGGAGTTTAGGAGATGGTTAATTGGACTGATTTCCTAGTTTTGGGAGTAGATACTTTGAGTTTGATTTCCTTAGTTAGAGAGGCTCGCATCCATGTTGTTATTACATGATTCTTTTATTTGTATTTGATCTTTGAGATTGAATGGATGGGTGTTGTTGAGGATTTTCCTTTGGGGTTGTAAGGGGATAATACTTGGCATAGCATAGCAATTTGAGGTTTTGTTGGAAGGACATGTTATGATTTACAGGTTTTCTCTTTTCTCTCTTCAATATATGGTTCCTTCTTAGAGGTTCATGTTCATATTTTTTGGGAGGGTTGTGGTGATATATTATGAGAGAGTATGAAACTACTTGGGTTGCATGTGTGGATCATTGTGATTGTTCTTGGTACTTCATGTTTTGATCATTTATCATAGCTTGGAATAGTGTTGATTGGTAGACTTGATATGCTTTGAGTTATTTTTAGATTTGACATTACCCAGGTAGTGGGAGTTCCTAAATATGTATTTTCTTCATTGACTGGTTTGATACATGGAGCTTGTGATTGTAGTTTATGGGTTGCATATGTTGGCATGATTTTACTGATGTTTTTGATACCTAGGAGCTATGGGTGGTTGGATTTATTATCATGTGTTGTGGATGATATTTCCTATCATATGGTTTTTTACCTTTGACAACAACTTGGAGCCTTTGTTATCACTTGGATTTGATGCTTGTGTTCTTGGATTGGTGCATCTTCACCTTGTCGTATGCCTTTTCTTCCATAGGTGGCATGTTGGAGGATGAGAGGAGTTCTTGCTTGAGATGGTGGTCACTTTGGTTTTATTGCAGGTATCTTGATGGAGTAGAGAGCATATTAGAGATTCATTTGGTTTCATGTATGCCTATGATGATGCATTTCATTAATTAATCCTTATGCAATGTATACAAGTGGGAGAATGTTAGGATTTGGTGTTGTACACCATTGAATAAATTGATATATTATAATGGTGTAATTAAATAATTATTTAGTTGTGGTACACCTAGGAGGCGTGATTAGCCACACTAGGTAATTATTTGGGGCCACTTGTAAATTTTTATTGTATTGGGTTATTATTTTATATGTGGGAGATGTAGGATAATAATTTAATATTTGGAGAAGGTATTTAATAATGTGAAAACTTAGTACCCAATATTAAATGAGGGGTCAATGGTTTTGTGTTCACATGGTCTTCTGGTATATGGTTTTATCTTACCACTTGGTTGTATTTGTGTGACCTTGTGTCCATAAAAGAAAACACATGTTTAGTGGTTAAGGTTGGGTAGGTGAGTGGGCTATCATTATTGAGTCTTTTTGAGGAGTGTATATGTGAAGCATGGCATGGGATGTGTGGATTCATTCTTCGACACATGTAGGTCTTTGTAGGGCTTTCTGAAATCACTTTCTGGGTCCTTTGCTCATGTGCCTACACTCTCGAATTCTCCAGATTTCACAATCGAAAAGTCAAAAAATAAATCCTGAAAGTGAGTTTTCGTGGCTTGACAACAACTTTGACAACTTTTTCAATTTTTCTCTTTGATAGATCTTCGATCCTTCTCTGATAGATCTTCAATCCTTCTTCAACCTAAGATCTACAAAACACACACAAGAGGGAAAAAAAATTTGTTTTTGGTGAATGGGGGTTTTCCTTGGTCAAACCCTATTTTGGTAATTAAACCTTGAATTGAAACAATGAAACATGAAAGGAATGATGAATGAATAATTGTTATGTTGCAACTCACCAAACCCTTGATTTGAAACCCTTGAAGGACTAAAACTTAGTACATCTCTCTAAGGTCTTGATCTTGCATAAATGTCTTGATTGATGATGCTTGATTTGATGCTTGAGATTTGACTTGAATGCTTGAAACCTACATCACAATGTTAGCTCCAAAAACATGCATGATGCTTAATAACTTTGACATGATTCTTGAGATCTTGAATGCTACAATAAATACTTGAGAAATATGCTCTTGAACACCTTTGACAATTATGTTTGCTCTTGTGAATTTTGGATAATGTTGCTTTTGAAAATCTAGATATCTTAGGATTTGAATTGTTAAAAGACCTTGCTTTTATAGACAATTTTCTAATTTCCCAAAAATTAAACATTACAAGCTAACACTTAAAATTTGAATTTAGGACCTTAAGATGCCACCAAAAACATATTTCAAATTTGAATTTGTGATCTCAAGGGGGACTCATTTTCCCAAGTGTGAATGGGTCCTGAACTAAATAATTAGGACCTATTCATATCGGGGTGATAAAAATAATAAATGTATTAATTAAATCATGATTCACCTTTCGGAAATTGCAATTAAATAGGCTTGTAAATGCAAATTTTAGGCAATTAGAGGCTTAATTAAGTCCAATTAATTAAGGGACCAAAACATAGTGTGAAAATGTAAAGGAGTACATTTTTTGACACTACATAAGGTAATTAGGTTCTTACCTAAAAGTTGTAACATGATGGAATGGAGGGTATTAGGTAACGGGGTAAATTGTCTATTACACTCTCTAAATTGATATGGATTTGTTGTTTTTATGGAAGCCACTTGAGACTCAACATGTTGACTTGTTTGAGGTGGATTTATTTATAAAAAGCTCTTATTTTGTTTCTTGAATGGTTGGAAATTGTTATGGGGCACAAATTCGTATTTCTTAGGGCAGTTAGGAGTTTTTGCTTCATGATGACTAACTAAATTCTAATAGTCATGAAGATTCATGAACAAATGTGTAAAGGATGGAAATTCCATCACCCCAAGCTTGTCTTGAATTTTGTTTTACAAATTTTCATTGAACATTCTTTGAAGATTAGCATCAAGAATCTTAATGTTGATTTGTGAGTAAAGCAATTCGTATTGTGTTATATAATCAGTGATCTTTTCATCATCCTTTTGTTTACATTTCATTAAATCAACTAAGGTCATCTTAGGACCAATGTGCACTTGGAAATGGTTGAGAAATGCATCAACAAGCTCATTGAATGAACTAATTGAGTTTCTCAGTAAAAAGCAAAACCATTCCAAGGTTGTATCTTTCAAAGACATGGGGAAAAGCTTAGCCAAGAGTTTATATGAAAAAAAATTAAGTCACTGCATAACGTTGTGTATTTCGAAACATGGTTACTAGGATCTCCTTTACCACCATATTTCTTAAATCTATGAATCTTTGTGCCTTGTGGTATTTGTGCTCTCAATATCTCCAAGGATAATGGGTTTATTTTGACATATTGTGAAGGTTGGCCATTTTGACTTTGGTTCAATGTGGAAATTTTTTGTTGGAGGGATGAAACATTTTGCAAGAGTTGGTTAAGGACGGAGTCATTGGTTGTGTTTTGAGATGGAGGTGAATAAGGTGGAGGCATATATGTATTTGGAGGACAAGTGAATTGCAAGTTTGTGAGAGGTGATAGGTTAGGAGATTTGAGACTTGAATGCACAAAGCTAAAAGAATTCTCAGTAATAATACCTAAGGTTGTATTAACATTGCTAGTGGGTTTCCTTGTTGTAGTAATAGTTGGATGAGTGTATGTAGGAATAGAGGTCACAATTGTAGGAGGAATTGAATTTCCACCTTGACTTTGAGTGTACCCCAAAGTTTGAGCACAACTGGCCATTTTAGGAACATGATTGTCAATTATATGAGCTAGGCTACACACAATTTCTATTCCATTTTCATTATTAGGAATTTTCCTCGTGTTATCTATGACAGGAACTGCATTACCAATGATGTATTCAACACTCACAAAGTTTTGCAATTTTTTGAAGGCTTCATCCATTTGTTTTAGCTTTTCTTGAGGGACATTAGCAACCATTATGTCAACATCAGTCATATTGGTTGTGGGTAGAATGGTCATGGGAAATGTGGTATCAAAGCTATTTTCCATAACGGGTTAACTAGTATCAACACTATGAGTGAAAGAGTTGGAAAACTCAAGATCCACGGTGGATGTACTAGTGCGGGATGGCGTGAGTCTCGAACTTTGTCTCACTAAAGTATTGGTAATAGGACACCATGTTGTGAAGCTCATTCAAGTTTCACCAAACCAAAGTGCACCCAAAATGGAGAAAAGGAACTATACAAATGCAATAAACACCTAAAAGTATGAATCACAATGCAAGTATGTAAAAATATTTTGCAATTGTTAGGTTTCAAACGAGATAATTTATGGATTATGCTATTAAAAAACCTGAAAATGATGTCTTTTTAATGCCAATTTTGATTTCAAATAATGCACTTAATTTGACCAATTGAACTTAATGCAAGAAAGTACAAAAAAAAAAAATCAAAAACTGAAACTCAGATTTGACAGCATAATGTAATGAAGCAAACAAAGACAAAATGATGCCTAGAATTTTAAAACAACACTTGTACAAGGACAGGTTTTCCCAAGGGTGAATAAGTCCTTGGTTAGGGTTTGGAAAAATTCAATTTTGTGTTTCCAGTTTAATGTTTGAATTAAATAGACTGTGAATTTTATGACAATTTTTTTCAATTTCAAGTGTCCTAATGCAAGTGTAGTTAGTGATTAAAAGTGAGCAAAATGACAACTTTTGGAATGTAATTTTGAACTAAAATTGAATCTTAATGACTAAAGGACACTCTTAATGTAACCGCAATGCAAGATGTATGCAAAATGAATGATTTTTTTTGTTTTTTTAATGAATTTAAATGATGCAAACATGCAAAACTAAACCCTAAATGCAATGCAAAGAACACTAATGAAAAACACACTAATGCAAACCTAGATCTAGGGTTTTAAATGTCTTCAAATCAGAATTTAAGATGTACAAAGTCAGGTTCACCGAAATGAAACATAGAAAAAGGAGAGAGTGTGATCCAAAATGGAATGGTGAGAAAATGGAGAAGAGGATAGGAAGACCTAGAAATGAGGGCCCTATGCCAAAAAGCACAAAGGGGGTGTCCACCTAATCACAAATCCACCTTTTTTATTTCATTAGGAATAACGATAGTGCCACAAGCAATTAGAATTGACCTACAACCCTTAAGGTGAGTTAGCTCCAAGTTTTGGGACACTATGCGATCTCTTCTTCCTTATGACAAAAAACTGTAAAATATGACTGAAAAGCAGTTTTGGGAGAAGAATAAAAGTGGATTAACAATCTAGTATATGAGATCTACCACTTGGAATGAGAAGTGTTATGATAACAATATCAAAAATAGCAATCAACTGTAAGATCTGAGAAGGTTAAGATAGTTTCTACTTGACTTCAAAAATGTCGTAAAATGTCCTATTCAAGCGAATGTGTCCTTGTATCCTTTTTTGAAAATTCTTTTTGCAGTCCTCTGATGTTGGATCTAAGGCTCTAATTTCTCCAAGTTTGAATATTGAAAATCCAAAAATAAATTTTGTAGGTGAGTTTTTGTGTCTTGACAAATTTGATGACAACTTTGACAACTTTGTAAAATTACACTTTTGATCCAATTTCAATCCTTCTTCACCTATAAATCTGCACATACACAAAGAGGAGAAAAATGTTTGTTTTTGGTGTATAAACTCATAGAATAATAAAATACAATACAAGCATTTCAAAAAATTGGAGTCTAATGCTTGAATAAACTATATTATGCCTTATGAATTCTCATTCCTCATTCTAACAATACAAGCATTGGACTCCAATTTTTTGAAACATGAAGGAAACAATTGTGATAGCAATTAGTGATACATACATCAAGTTTAATGTGTAAACAAGGTATGATTTGATTAAACCTTGGTGGAATAGAAGGTCAATAAACAAGAAACACCATACAATAAGAAATGAACATCAAAATGTTGCAAGAGATGCCAATAAAAGGAACTCTCCAAGTCAACAAGTGTCTATTGATTATTGAAATGGCCACCATATAAAGGAATATGAACCTCATACTAAAGAGAAATGTTATGAAGACAAGGTGCATATGTCCTAATAAGATTACAATACATCAACCCCTCTAAAGCATGAAAATCCACAAATGGTCCACCAAAATTAAATAATCAAATGCTAAAGACTACTGATGAGATGCACAAAATATAATACCAAGATGATATCAAGGAGACATCTAGAAAATTAAGACTCAAATCAACAAGAATTGAAAGTGTCCCCTTGGTGAGATGGATATCCATGAAAAATTATTATAGAGAGGGAGCCCAAGATGGTGTTATAACAACCATTTATAAAGGAAAGGTTATAAGATGGCCAATAAGTGTGTGGAGTGAACCATTTGTGTTTATCTTGATGGGCTATGGTAGATCAAGAACTAGAAGAATAAGAAAGGTGTATACTATGTTGTAACACACTACACAAGCTTTAAATGTGGTCTTCATCCATTAAGGAAAAGGTAGAGAAAATGTTGTACTAAGGATGAACTCAAAGATGAGTGCATTATTTAAGAAACTTTAAAAATCTATGATGTTTGAAGGTATCAACCAATGCGCTGTAACTTAAGGAGAGGCCACATGAAGTATTAGAATATTGATGACAAATCTATGAAAAGAAAGGGATGCTCAAGTAATAGATCAATGTAGAAGTGGGAACATGAGGAAGCCCAAAGGATTCAAAATCCACTCAAATGGGATCATTTTAATTGATTTACAATACAAATGAGCATAGAGAATAATAGATAACAATGTTGGGATGTGATTACATTGACTTTATACAATGTAATTGTCATAGATTCTTGAGACACCACTGTGGATGACTACAAATTAAGGTCAACACTTGCATGCAATATGACATGTAAATTTTTATGTAGATGTTGTTGTGAAACAAGGTACACCAAGTTTTTTGGGTTGACTCTTAGGCATAAAGGCTCCTCTACAACTGAGTAGTAAATTGATTGTGTGCTTAGTACATTTGACATGATATTTTTTGTTATCTTTTTGTAGTGTATATGTGTTGTTAGTTTTTTAATAATGATACCTCTTATCATACTAGTAGGGGATTCTAAGAAATGGTCCACATCAATCCATGTTGACCATATCATAGGTAACCTTGTCATTAAAATTGGGACCAAAATAAAAAGACACAATACATGTGTGTGAGATCAATGTCCATCCATGGTCCATAACAAATGAAATTTATTAATAATGTACCTTATGATCAAATTTTTTATGAGTTATTTTCAATGATACAATCTACTGAAGAACTCTGTCAATTGGGCATGAGTGGAAAACATATTATTATGACCCCCTAAATAAGGATGATGGTTCACAAGGCAACATGATGGTCCTACAACGTTTTGATAGTATGAAAATCTAGAAGCACGCACTCTCCTTGTTTTTCACCTGCTTCCTACATCAGTCGATCTCATACTTACCTAGCATGGAATTATCATTTGCATGCATCTCATGTTTTTTTCCTTACTCCATTCTTTGTCTATCCATGCCCGAGAGCCAAGAAGTGTAAGCCAGAACCTTGGGTACCTCAACCGACTTTCATCTGTTGATACAGGGATGAATTAGTGCATGCATTGCAGGGCAATGGATGTAGGACAATCCTGTTCTCCTGTTCCCGAATACGGATTTGCCGTGCATTTATCTCTTTATTACTAGATACCACCGCTGTCACCATTTTGTGCATCATATCCTACAATTATTGTTATGGGGAGTCAAACTCCTGCAACCTCGTCAACTTAATATAGTTGTGTTCCACGCTGCTATAGAGGACAAGCCATCAGATCACCTTATTCCAAATTCAGAGCATGGGGCCAGAGATGAGAGACAGCAATGATCGGTCCATAATCACCACTAATGAGGAACTTCAGCTACTTGATTACCCACTTCATATCATAAGGGAGAGAATGAGGTCCATAAGTTTTAAGCTTTCCCTCTGTCTTAAGCAACCAGATTGACAATTAATAGTATGTAGTTTTCATAGTTCATGATAATGTATTGTTGAGACTTCTGATTTGAAACTGTATGTGATTTTTATCATCAATATTTCAGATCAAGCTGCATTATCCTGATGATGGATCATGGAGCTTAATCCAAAATGTCGATGCTAAAAACCATAGTTGGAAAACTCGGCTCGGAAAAAAACTCGCCAAGCCAAAAATTGGAGAGTCAACAAAAACTCTGAGAAAACTCGGCAAAAAACTAAGCAACTTTTTTTTTTTGTTGTGTTTTTTGCATTTTTATGTATCTTGGCAACAAAACTATCGAATTTTTCGAAAATACTTGGCGAGTTGAAGTCATAAAGACTCGCCAGACAAAAAAACTCGTGAGTTTTTCAAGACTCGCTGAAAACTCGGCAAGTCTTCCAACTATGCTAAAAACCACACACAGTTTCAAGCCAGAAATCTCAGCAATACAGATTGACAGTTGCAATTGTGTTAGGCAACTCCAATTTTTAATAAAATTCAAATTATATTTCTATGAAAGAGTAACATTCCTAAGCTCTCAAATCAAATTAGATAGGTCCATAACAAGATTGTGCTAACAGATATAAGCTAATTGATAGCTAACATAATAAACATGTAAAGAAGATAATAAGTCATTCATTTCTTCAAAGAAAATTCATATTATACATTATTTTAAAGTAACTTCCAAAATCCATTGAATCCACTATCAAGATTTGTAGCAATTTTTACAGTTTTTATGGAACTATATCATGTTGTTATTTCATCTAGGAGGTTCAAATGGTCATATACCATGAATTAATTATGATCGCAACATAAATGAGAGCTTACCATATATCAAATTTATTTTATCTATAGAAAATGCATATTTGAAATTATTTTTTGTACATCATTGCTAGAATTCCTAATAATTATACATAATCTAGGATATTATGTATAATTCTTACTAATTTATGTGTAGATCATTTGATAATTTATACATCTCTATAAAACTCGTCGATTTTTTTAAGAATTATTATATCAAGCAATATAATTCCTATACTTGAATTGAGAGGTCAATTTTTTGTAGATGTGAAAATCTAAGAGAAATGAGCAATATGACATTTTTTGACTACTTATAAGTCAAGACTCTAATTGATAGTTTCAACCTCGTGTTTAATAAATTATTGGCCTCTTCTAAAATTTCTTAAGACTTTTCATAGGATATTGAATATGAGCCACTTTCATGCCAATTTGCACCTTTATACTAACATCATTATTCTTTAGAAATTAACACTTTGATTCAATATTTTTCCATGTTATCCATTTAAATATCATTTGATATTTTTGTTTCTTAATGTTCCTCTCCAATCTAATTTCATAGATAGATGGACCAAAATTGTGCTTCATGGAATTTAGATATCTCATAAGATACACTTACAACTTGGGTTTTAAGGTTTTAAGTTTTTGAATCATTTTCAATCTTACTATAAAAAAAGGATTTTTTAATCCTCTTAAAAAAGAGTTTCTTATTCTCATTATCTCAAAATGGACAAAAATAGTCCACCCCTTCCATAAACACAAAAGGACATTAAGTTAAATCAAAAGCCCAATGCACAAGGTAAGATAAACTTACTGCAGTTACTACTATTAAACATTACAATGTTTTTTTGATTAAATAAGAAGCATTTACAGGGTGTTGTACCCTTTACATTGAAAGCCCTCAGGGCCAAAAAAGAAGCTAGTTCAAACTAGGAATGAACTAGGAAAAGAGGACAGGCCACACATAGAAACAACTGACAGACAGTTGTTGAACCACAAACGGAGACTAGACAACTCCAGAACCTAAGGGGATTAATCTGACTCCCTTAACCCTAGGCCGCAAAGTTGTGATAGATATTGGGAGTCCCTTCTTCTTTCTCATCACAACAGACCAAGAAAACTCGGAATCGAAGTCCACCGAGCGAGGCAAGAGGAGCAAATCCACAATAGCCACCATGGGCAATGAGCCACCACAGAACGAGGGAGTCGGCAGCGCAGAAGAGGAGAAAGGAGCAATTAAAGGACCAACAAAGGAATTCAACGAGGGTCAGACAAGCTCAACTTGAACATCGACAATAGTTCAAGGCACCAATGGTTCCTCAGAAGGGATAGCCAAAAGAGGAGCCAGGCAAGAGACAAACTCTCGAGAAGACTCAGCAAGGTCATCCTCCGCAGAAGAATCTTTTGAAGGAGGAGAACCCACTGTGAGGTGATCCATGAGAGCATCTTTCCACCAAGTAGCAATGCCCTTGCAGCAAGCATGAGGGCAACCAGAGACCAAATGACCCACAAAGAAACATCTCCTACACCGAAAAGGGAGGCCCTCATAGTCAAGGAGCTACTTCCAAGGTTTTTCCTCCACCAATAAGACCACATCACCATGGAGAGGTTTGGAGATGTCCAAATCAACTAAAATATGAGCTATCATAGTATGCCCAAGCTCCTGAGTCATAGAGTCCACCATCAAAAAGCATCCAATGGTGTTGCCAATAGCTTCATAACACGAATCCTCCCAAAACTAGAGAGGGAGATTTAATAGTCCGACCCAAACTAGTCTGGTATTCAATAGCTCTGTAAGAGGATTGAAAGAATGAGACCAAGGCCTAATGGATAGCAAATGAATACCCCACATCTATCCCCTATCCAACACACTATCTCACTTCATGGAAGAGGCGAATATTGCTAAAAAGAACCCCCTTGCGCTAGGATAGAGCTCAATCTTCCTAGAGACTACAGGCTTCCAGGAGCTGAAAACCTAGTCATGGAGATCAGGAAGGGAGGGCCACAAGCCATTAAACCTGCAGACCACACCCTGCTTCAGATAGTAATCCTCATTTTCAACAACCTTGGGTCTACATACCACAACAGGGGAATCATGAGCACAGGGAAAAGGTTGAACATGAACCTGAGCAGGAGACCGAGCACCTACTTTAGTAGCCTCAGAAAAGGACTTCACCCAGCCTGAGGAAGGAATGCCACCAACAACCGGAGCAGGAGGCGAAACAACAGAAGGAATGGAGGGAAGATCGTCCATCCCCAACAAATCCACGTCTGCCCACGCAACATCACCAAACTTGGGAGGAGAGAGAACAAAGCCCACAACCACCCGCTCGTAGCCCCTCCAAACATAGGAGGGGAGGGAACAAAGCCCCCACCCAAACATTCTCGCCCAACAATGACCACACTTGCCTGTTGCACGTAGTCTAGAGATCTCCTATCCACACAAGACCACTGCCCGTCATTCAAAGGATTCCCGCTTGGAAACATTTCAAAAATTTATTAACCATTGGTTCATATTAAACATTACAATGTTATTGATGAAACATAATGGAATTTACATAAGAAATTACAATAGTGATTGTATTACATCAATTCCCTATTCTCATCAATGGTTTTTATCTACTTACTCTAATTTCAATACAACTATTTTACAAATCCTAACACTTAAGTTATAATATTATTAGGAATGAAGAGAAGGAACATCATGATTCATCTCAAAATAATTGTTTGAGGTATTTGATGAAGAATAGGCATTATAATGTATTAATAATATTCTTGATTGTAGTATATTTGATGATCAAACATATTTCTATTATTCATATGCTTTTCTATCATCACAATGATAAACATAAAAATTATCTATTTATTCATAAATGGAGGATAAAATATTTATCTAAGGGATGTAAAGGCTAATCAATGTGCATAAGTAAATTCAAACTTGATAAAGTGCTCACTAAGATGTACACAAAATTCATACAAAAAATCTAGCCACTTGTCATATCACCTTAAGACCTCTACTGTGCTTTTTGAGATTAAAAAGATTTGTTGCTATATATAACATTCGATCCATAATTTAATCATACTATTATGAAAAATAACCATCTTATATTGATCACCATAATGAGTGGTTATCACCCTAAAAAAATTGTCCGAGGAGCAAGCCTAGAAAGGATAGCTCACCCATTGCTTTTTTTTTGGATAATTACTATATGATTAGTACCATGACTATTTTTTTCTTGAAAAAAATGATAAGATTATTCATACTTATGTTCATGAAAATATCTTATGATCTCCTTGCTAATAATCATTAGACTATTTTCTAGATTTATGCTCATTGGCAATTGATAATTGGATATTAAAAAATATTTTTTCTAAACCAAGAATCAAATTTATTTGATCATTATGTTACTGACTATTTAAGTGATCTCATTTATAGGAAATCTACCATAGATTATGTGTTCAAAATAAATGATGCAGGTGCCCTTACATGGATGGTGTAATAATTTTTAAGAATTATATCTTTTATGGTTTCTTAATCAAGATCCAAAATAAAAAAGTAGCTCCTGAAAAATTAATTTGGCTTTGAAGATTTATGGAAGAGCTTCAAATGGATACTTATAATTTAAGTACCACTTTTTTTTTAGACTACAAGAATTGGTTGGGTATTTGTCCCCCTATAAACTACAGTGCGCTTGGTAAACTTTTTTCACATAACCAGCGGCACTAGCACGACACACCCTCTGATACCATGGGTTTGAGGGGGGGACTAGACCTCGTGACCTCTTTCCTAAAACAGGAATTTAAGTACCACTTTACTCTATGATAACTAGAGTTGTTTTACTCTTACCAAAGAATCTCATTTCTAAAGAGAGAGAAGAAGATTGAAAATCATGGCCACCTCACTCAAGAAAAAATATTCCATTTTAAAAAGTTCTCTCCAATTACATTCAAGCGAAAGTATTCCATCATTAAAGTTCTCTCTAGTTAAATTCAAGCGAAAGTATTCCATCATTAAAGACCTATAGGCATTATATGCTCCAAATTCAAATAAAATGCTTGGCCTTAGGTGATGTCATTGAGGGGGAGTGTGCATGTCAATGCCACCACCTAATGGCTAAATCCTAGATGTATAAGTCCTATGGGAATATATTAAAGTTCTTCTTTTTGTAAATCTTCCACTTATAAAAGCATTGTATTAAGTCCTACGGGCACTATGTAATGAACTTGGGGTGAGGCTGATTTGAGGAGACCCAGGCTCCAATAAAAATATTTATAAGACCTCATAGATAACATCATTTTTAAAACACTGGGAATATAAATTAAATGACAAGATGACTTTCATGTAGTTTGAAATACATCACTTTCATTTTGGCATATATGTATGTCCTTATTTATCACTAAGAAAGAAGACCTACGTTACTGGGGTACTTCGTTTTTTCTTTTATGGAAATTGGCATGTGATGACCCCTATTAACATTAAGGGGGATTGTTAGAACATAATTTTATTAGGGGTCATACCCTTATAACATTTATATATTGTTCTAATATAAAGTTATAAAATATTATATATTATATGCTTATTAAACATATCCCATTTGAAATAATTATGGTCTAAATAATTAGATTATTGATTATTTATGAATGGGGGTTGTTGAATAGGTGTGACTAATACCCTTTCAAGTATGATGTTACCCTTCCTACTATATTTAAGGAGGTTCTCTCTCATTTGAAAGGTGTGGAATTTGGAGATTGATAGTGAATTCTATCACTATGCACATGAGGTATTATTGGCCATGTGGAAGTATGGAGAAGTGTTCCCTAGGTTTGGTCTATGTTATATAATAGACCATTATTGTAAATTTTTAATAAAATGATGTGTTATGGGATTTTTTACTTGAAAGGGTTTTCCCCATGTATATCTTATGTAATGTGTAGAATCTATTCTTGTATTATTCTCATTTTATTTATGTTATAGCTTGCTTATAATTATTAGTATCCTAAGATCCTAATTTCTAACAATGTCCCAACCATAAAATTGAGAAAAATCACAAGATTTGATAGACAATAATATAAATCTAATGTTGAATGTGTATTCTTCTACAAAATAATTAATTTTCAAAAAAACTCAAAAGTGTCACTGATTGAGTGAGAAAAGTACCCAGAAAGATCCAAAAATACAAACTAGATAAAGACTTTGAAAGAAAATTGAAAATATCTTGAGCTCCCAAAACTAATTTCACCACTAAATGAGTGTCAAAAAATTAAATAGAACTAGCAATCGCACCTTGGTGTGCAATGGGTACGCCAATGTTTTTTTGTTAATTTAGAATTTGTATGGATAGAGCTTAGTATTTAAGATTATGTATAGTAGAATGTATGTGTGAAATGTTTTGAACCAAGAAGAAAAGAAATTTGAAATAAATGTTTGTTTTGTGTAGAAAGATGGAATAAAAGTGCTAATAATGGTATGCATATATTATTATAATGTTTGAAACTGAATAATATTGAGTATACATTTAAAACATTAAATTAATTGTTTTGCATGTTTATAATATAATTTATAAACTCTAGAAGAAAAAAAATTACTTGAAGAAAGTGGTTGTAAAGGGGCCACCCACCTTTGGAGGTCACAAACCGAGGACCTCCTCCCCGACATGAATGCAATCAAACAGTCCAACTCTGCAAGCACGGTAGCCCAGTAGGGGCACTGAGCTCGCGAGCACACCAACCCAGCGAAGAATTGGACCTCAAGCCTGAATGCCTGGCACAAGGCATGAACTCCAACAATAGCAGTCTCAACATTGTGGGTCAAGTCTGGAGACTTGAATCCTCGTGGCTACAACACCACCACTTAACCATCGCATTATGGGATCAACCCCTATAAACTCTAAATATTAGTGGAAATTTAGAAACAATATTTAATTTTTTACTTTATTTCTTTGTATAAAGTTGTGTGAGGGAGAAGGAATCCATCAGGAAATATGTGAAAAACAAGATCAAATGCAAGATTGAAATTACAAACTAATCTAATTCAAAAAACTTAATCTATCATATTTCATCACTCATGAAATGTGAAAATCTAAGCCATTTGAATAAAATGAGATCCCAAGATTAACAAAACGAATTCAAATAACAAAAGAAGAGATTACCATCCCATGTTGGAGTGTATTTGCATGATGTTGGGTTGTTTGTATCACTGCAAAGCCTTCATTTCTTATACGCAAAAGCTTGATGATCGATGCTTGTTCTTGAAGAAATGATGAAGCTCTATCAATGGTGATCTTTGCAGCACCTCGTTGCATAAGGTAAGTTGAAATTTTGATCCATATTTGTGAAGAGAAAGGCTTGTTATATAGAAAAAGTAATTTTGAATCAACGATCAAGATTGTGTTGGAGAATATCCAAATCAACGGTCAAAATGAGTTGAGAGGATTTAGACATGAGGAAATTGTGCAAAGTTGATTGCACAATTAGGGTGATTGAAGAATAGATTGGTTAGTTAGGATTTTGATTGCTTAGTTAGCAATTGATTGATTAGTTAGGGTTGAGTTAGGAATTAGATGGTTGAGTTAGCAAAATTAGATTGCTTTGTTAGCAAAATAGATTGCTTAGTTAGCAATCCATGATTTTCTCAATCAAAAAGTGGGTGAGGAATATTAATTAATTAATTAATTCCATTTTGATTTTGATTTTGATTTTTTGCTAATTTGAATAGTTTGATTTAATTTGATTCACTTATTCAAATTTTGGAGGGAAGTGTGATAATTAAATTATTATGATTTAATAATTCAATTAATTCTGAGGAATAAGGTGAATTAATGACGTAATCAAATAATTGGTGTCATTTGATTAATCAGGACAAAATAAGATAAGATTAGGACTTTATTAAATAAATGTAATTTATTTAATTAGTCGAAATGATGAAATGTGAATTAATCAAATAACGTTGTATTATTTGATTAATAGTAGAATTAGGGTTTTTGAGATTTTATTAAATAAATGGTATTTATTTAATTTGTCAAGAAATGATGAAATAGTGAATTAACTAAATAATGTTGTATTATTCAATTAATAGAGGAAATAGGGTTTTGGATGTTGTTCGATGCCATTTGATGCATTGTGAGATGTCATGGGATGATTTCGAGATGTTTCTGAGATGTTTTGAGATGATTTGGAGTTGTTTTGAAGTTGTTTTGAGATATTCCAAGTTGATTTAGAGTCATTCTGAGTTGATTCAAAGTAATTTCAAGTTGTTCCGAGTTTATTCAGAGTTGTTCCGGGTTTATTCAGAGTCGTTCTGAGTTGTTCTGGAGTCATTTTGAGTTGTTCTAAGTTGTTCTAAACTCATTCTGAGTTGTTATGGAGTCATTCTAAGACATTCTGAGTTGATTCAAAGTCATTCTGAGATGTTTTGAGTTGATTCTAAGTCGTTTCGAAGTCATTATGAGATGTTCCAGGTTGATTCAGAGTTGTTTCAAGACATTCTAAATTTGTGATAAGTGTTAAGTCAATTTTACATGTCTACATTTTGCCCCTCTTTGATACAAAGTATTGGTTGCTTTGGTTCAAATATTCTATTTTTAAGATCAATTTTTTGAAAAAAAATTATGCCCTAGTGTTTCGTGGAATGATGGTAGGACTCTGTGTTGCCCCCTCGAGAGGTTGGCTAAAAATTTTGAGTTTTAGGTCAGGATCACAACCCAAATGGAAAATTTAGCTGTAGAAAAACTCAAAATTATCTACACCATTGCAAATATTGTGAAATTCTACCCCATTTTTTTTTAAAAAAGCATTGAAAAATACTTCTGTATGACCAAGATACGGTTGTTTGAAGATAGGGTAAAAAAGGTCCTGATTGCCAGTCAATAGCGAAGTTTTCATGATTTTTGAGCATTTGCCTTAGTTTTCTCGCCTTTGCATGTTGAGAAGCCACGCCTTTGACTTATTTCCATGCTTTTGACTGAAGCATTTGACCTAAAAGTTTTCCTTTGATCAGAAATCTTGCTTTTGATTGCTCTAGGTTATTAATCCTTGTTTTTTATTGAAATCCATGCCTTTGACTGAAATCCACGCCCTTGTTTCCTCGCCTTTGCATGAAAAGCTCATTTTTGCTTGGTGATTTATGAGAATTTGACCAAAACCCTAGCATTTGACTTTTCCTGATTCATTTGACTTTAGCATTTACTTGGAACCCTAGCATGTGTTTGTTTGTCATCATGTTTTGTGTCATTTTGTGTGTTCAAAGTGGAATAATAAGATCGTGAGTTATAATGATTGCAGGTGGTCATTCCATTAGACAACAAAATCCAAATCTTGGTCTATATAATGTTTCCCTTTTTGTTGGGCAGTGTACTTGATCTTTATTATGTTGTTGTTCAGAGACATATTGCAGACATGATTGTTTGTATATATATATTCATCAACCCAGTTGAGGCCTCATATAGATATTATGATTTTTTATTTTCCTATCACACTTATCTCACTGATGATGATGTACTCCCTCTTTTGATGATGATATATATGAGATATACGTTCTTTGATTCATTCTCGTTTATGCCTATGTGATGACGATGTATGATGATGTATGCATATGATATGGATGGATGGATCATACTTTGCATCATATGATGTTTTATTATGGATGATCAATATATCGTTGTGATATATGATGTTTATGTGGTGTTGATATGAAGATTAATTCCCAATACATGATGTTTTTATTGTTTTAATATCATCATGATGTATGTTGTCATTATTGTGGATGCAGAATGGTACTAATGATATTGCTATGCAAATTTTACTTCAAAAGAAATGTTGATTTGATAGAAATGTGATGAGAATTTAGAAGAAATATTGATGGTAGATAGAAATGTGGTGAGAATTTAGAAGAAATATTGATGATAGATAGAAATATGATGTTAATTAGAAGAAATATTGATGATAGATAGAAATATGATGTTAATTAGTAGTTGATGAGTTTCTTTTGCTTTGCTTTACAGACTTTGCATTTTGAACAATCCATTTTGATATAGCAAATAAATATGATGCACCAAGGTATTAATGACCAAGGTAACTTTGTATTTATTGCATGGACTTTGACTCTACAAACAAGGAGTATTCTTGCTTATACCAGACATACGGAAACCCTGTTAGAGTGTGTGGGTGAGAAACTTTAAAAACATGTCGGACCAATAACACAAGAGGTATTAAGAACCTAATATGTCACTGTTACATGAAATGTTTCAAAGATGATTTCCACACACAGAAAAAAGCAAGTATTCATCATGGTAGTATAACAAGACTATCCACAAATAGCAAATCGAAATTACGCTCAATTGCCCCCATTCCTTCTTCTCTAAATCCTTATGGACATCCTCGAGAGATCCTGGGAATGAGTCAATAATGTAAATCACAAAAAAATAAGACAACAGAAGATAAAACAATTCCATTATATCACTTTCCATATCTGTTTGGGGTGGGTCTATTATCTGGTGTTGATCATGTTTATTGTAGGAATGGATCCGTTAAGACATAGCTCAAGATGTTGTTAGGTTTTGTCAAAAAGATATGTATTTGATACTTGGCTTTATTTTAGTTCAATTTGCGATCAAATTTTTCCATGATTTTCTTCTTGAAGGTTCCAATTGTTAATGCTTGATTTTTTTGTTTTGTTTGTTTTGTCAAAGGGTGAGTGTGACGATCTATTTATTATGGGTGATGTTTTATTGAAAATTGTGATGGCGGACATGGGTCTTTTTTATTTTTCTAAGTTTTATGATGTTGTTTTTGACATTTTCTGGGGACTAACCTAGGGCCTTGGGAGCTCATTAAAGATAAGCCTTGCCTACATTGTACACGTAGAGGCTCGTAGTTCACTTGGTTTGTTTTGAATGTTTTTGACCTTTTTTTTTTTGTGAATGTTTTTGGCTTTTTGTATCTTTTGTTTGTTTTTGGATTTTCTATGTTTTGTTTGTTTTGGGATTTTGTGTTTTTTGTGTGACCATGATAGGATACTCAAAGATCTAACCCATGACCAGCATTTTGACATTGCCCCCAGTTGTGGATAAGACGACTTTCCTTAATCAAGGACAAGCCATGGTTGGATATCATGTTTTGAAATGAATGGGTGGATGTTGTGGATAGTACTGATAGATAATGATACAGGTTTATTCAACATAGCGTTTGTTTGCCAGGTTTTCACTATGGTACATGTTCTAAGAGTGCCACAGAGTGGTTTTCACTCAGAGAACGTTTTATTTCTCTTTACTATTTTCCTTTCTTTTTTATTTTTTGTATATTTTTTTTTATCCTTTTTCTTTTTCTTTTTCTTTTTTGGATTTTTTTGTCTTTTTTAATCCTTTTTTTGTATTTTTACCCTTTTTCCTAGGGTGGTGTAAGATATTGAAAACTTGGATTGATTTTTCACTTTTTTTTTCTAGAGGATATGTTGCAGAAAAGCTTACTTGAACTAGTTGTAGGGTTCAAGCAACTATTGATATCTTAAAAATTTTGAGTGAAGAAATAATTCACGTTGTTGGTATCTTTGAAGGTTACCCTGGTAGTCCGTTGGGATGAATTGTTTTCTTGCTTGCTAATTTTTTTTGGATTTTTACCCTCTTGCTTGGGGTTTAAGATATTAAAAACTTGGATTGATACTTCACTATGTTTTTCTAGAGGATATGTTGTGGGAAAGCTTACTTGAATTAGTTGTAGGGTTCAAGCAAATGTTGATATCTTAGAAATTTCGAGTGAACGAATAATCTGCATTGTTTGTATCTTTTAAGGTTACCTTGGTAGTGCGTTGGTGGTACACCTTGTTGGGATGAACATTTTTGAAGGCTACCTTGATAGTGTGTTGGAGGGATACCTTGTTGTTGGGGTGAATTGGGAAGGTACCATGTGGTACACCTTGTTGTTTGGTCAATCCCTAGATCACAACGTGAGCTAGAAGAAAAATCAAGATTTATTCTAAATCAAGATGTAAGTACTTGCCCCCTAGTGTCTAGCAATGTAGGTGATGGATTATCTTGTGATAGGATAACATGTTTGGATAGAGTATTCCCTCTGGACAATGCTTCATGGCTCAAATAATGTTGGATAGGATAGGATCAATGATAGTGACCCATGTCAAGATGCTTTCCATATAAGTGTAAAGTGTATACCAAACATTTTTCAAGATCAAGGTATGTTGGATGGATTGGATTCATTATGGATAAGTTGAGATGCTTCCCCCTGAAATGGTGCACATAGATGCTTGATTCTACACCTGACGCCTGTTTCCCAGGTTTTCATCATGGTACTTGTCCAAAGCGCCACCATAGTGGTTTTCACTAGAGAACAATTTTTCTCTTGACTATTTTCTTGATTTTTTTGTTTTTTATTGATTTGTTTATGTCACACAAGATGCCTATTTACCAAGTTTTCATCATGGTTACAATTTTCTGCTCATGTTTGAACCACCTGGTGGTGCTGATATAGTTGTTGTTGTCATGACGTGCCAATGATATATTTCTTGGAGGAGTTGTTTTTCTAGGATATGAGTGCTTGAATGTAACCCCTGATAATTCTTATCTTCCTTGTTGATACCAGAGTTAAACTTACCTTGATGTGCACATCGCGATAAAGTTCCCTTAGATTCCTTATGATAAAGATTTGATGCCAACACATGGTCAATGTGATATTTGGATATCATGGATGGTGAAATGCATTAAGGGATATGGCTTTTAGATGGATTGGTTGACAGTTTGGAACCTTTGACTCTCCAAACTTGGGATGAAGAGCAACGATGGGTGGATATGGAGATTTGATTGGGACCAACATCTTGATATACCTTGTAGGTTGCTCTTGAAGCTTTCTTTCGTATTGTTGGACATTTTTTATGGATAAACTTCCCTTTTTTTATTTTTCCCCGTAGTTTCTTTGACTAATGGAGTTTGATAGAGATAATTTTCTTGCTTTTTCTTTTGTATCCTTTTGAATCTTTCTTGTCCATTTTTTTTGTTGATTCTTTTGCTTGAATGACTTGTTCCTTTCTTGGGTATAGCTTTTTCTATTGTTGTTGGTCCTAATGAGAGGGTGGAAATATGTGTGGATGACGATTCATGATATGGCTAGTTGTAGCATTGGTAGCAATTTCATCATAAGGACTCTTCATGATCTCTATGTTGATGATTGCATTAGATAAAGTTGGCCCAATATTAAAGAGGTATCACTGATATGTTTAGATCCCTTACTTGTTAAATAGCCAAGCCCTTGATGCTTAGAATTGCCAATAATCCGCACTGGTGCTAGGATACCCTGTTCATGTAGGCCTAATCCTTTGTCTTGATAATGCATCTGTCGAAAAAAATTATTTTCCATAGGATATGTTTTACCTTGGAAACCAGATGCAAATCCTTCTTTGCTCTATTGTGGATCTTCAAATGTGATATCTTTTTCATTGGGACAATCCTCCATATGTGGGACAACTTCTTGATTGATATTTTCAATTTGATCTTGTGAAATATCATATTTTGATGGTCCTTCAAAATATATTCGTGTTTCTTTGAATTTTGCATATCCACTGCTTTCCTGTTCAGGATTGTCCATTATCTTTGTTGATTTCAAGATACAGTGCTCCATATTTTCATTCTTAATGTCTTTAACTTGATTGGAGGATGTTTCTAATCTTAATGCTTCTTCTTGACCATTTTCTGATAGGTCTATAGATTCTGCTATATCTTTATCATGTGTACAGATGTGAAGAGTAGGTGACTCTTGTTCCATGGTAATGATATCAAGAGTATGAGATTCTTGTTTTGGATGAAGATCATCTACATGTCCATTAGGAGTAAGCATCTCATGGGTAGATGTATGTGTGTTTGGCATATGGATGTGCTCTTTTGGAAAGCCTTGGATGTCTTGGAAGATATCTACCCAAGTCATTGTAGTATTTTGATGATAGGGATTCTTGATCTTGACTTTATTTGGTATTATCTTTGACATTCTTTGGTTCACATTCTTGACATGGGTCAATTTCAAAGAAAGGATTTCCTATAAAAGATCCTTGGATTTCCTCAAATTGTGGGCATATGGGTGATATCTTTTGGCTTAGCTTTTCTGCATTGGGTATAAGTGTTGGATTAAGAGTCTCTTGATCCTCAATATGTACTTTCATGAGGTTGGATGATTTCAATATATCTTGGATCAAAACATTGTTAGACTTGGTTGATTGATTTTGATCATGCTTGGGACTAAATTCTCATTAGGGGAAATTTACATAAAAAATGGGCCTCCTAAGGATGACATCATTAGCTTTTTAAGTTATCAAAAATCAACTAAAAGATGACATCAACCTGTACGGTGACATCATCCAAAATAAAAATAAAATTATTTATTTTATAAAATTAAACTTTCTAAAATCTTATGAATTAACTCATGATGGTTAATTTAACTCTACATATCCTATTCTATCTCATTCATCTTTCTAAATATAAAATATTCTTTTTGTTTTTTAGATTTATATTCTTAAGTTCTATTAAGTTCTATTATAGAAATTTTTATATTTTCAAAAAAATATTTTTTATTCTTTAAGAAAAAAATATAAAAAACATTTAAAATACATTAAAAAATCATAAAAATCATTTATGAAGTGCTGCAAAATTTTAAAAAATAATAATTATTTTTAATAATTTCAAATATTCTAATATTTAAATGTTTAGCATCTAAATTATTTTAAATTTCTTTAATTATTTTTAATAATTTCAAATATTCTAATATTTAAATGTTTAGCATCTAAATATTCTAATATCAAAATTTTATTATCTTTAATCATTTTTAATAATTTCAAATATTCTAATATCAAAATTTTATTATTTTAAATTTTTTGGTGGCCTTTTATAAGGGTGCGCTCACTTTATGTGATGCACTACTCCTTTTAAGGGGAAGCGCTCACATTTAGTGGGCCGTCTATATTTTATTTTATATTTTTAAAAATATATATTTTAAACTTTTAAATATATTTTTAATTTTTTTGAAAGAAAGACTTTAAAAGATTACTTTCTTTTTTGATAATTTTCATTATCTTTTACTTTGCCACATTTTAAATAATTTAAAAAAACAAATAATCAAGAAAAGAAAGTGTTCAAACTCGACTTTTTTAATAAATTATAATAGAAATATAAGTTACCAAACTTGAGTTTAAAAGTTTTTAAATAAAAAATAAATAATGAAGAAAGTGAACTTGAGTTTTTTAATAAATTATAATAGAAATATATGTTACCACTTTTAAAAAATCACGGACTTCAGTTTTTTAAGGAATTATAATAGAAATGTGTGTCCCCACTTAACTCATGTATTTAAGTAATTTATATTTTTTATATTTAAATAATTTGTATTATATGAGATAATTTTTACTTTTTTAGAGTTCCTTAGGAGGCCCATTTTTTATGTAGATTTCTCCTAATGTGATGTGTGTCCTCTTGCTCACTAGATGATGTAGAGACATTGTCAATGTGATCAGTGATAGATAGCTCTTGATTGTTGTTTTCAACTTTTGAGGTTGAGACATTGTCATCGTTGTCATTGGTAGATGGCCCTTGAACATTGCTTTCAACTTTTGAGGTTAAGACATTGTCATTGTTGTCATTGGTAGTTGGCCCTTTAATAGCTATTTCTCCTTGATGAATGAGGTCTTGGATGAGGTTCTTGAGTGTAGCACACTTGTTTGTTAGGTGACCCTTGATTTTGTGGAACTCACATTGTTCATACTTGTTGTACTAAGGGAGTTTAAAGCTTGGTTCACCATAAATTGGACTATCGTTGATTTTGAGAAGTTCTTGTTGTACTTGTTCATGCATGATTACCTCTAAAGTTTCTCCCAAAGGGGTGAATTTCCTTCCTAGTCGGTAATCTTTCCTCTGTGGCTTTTCTTGATTGTTTTGCTCTTGATTTTGTTGAACTCCTTGATATTGTGTTTGAGGTATATTTTGATGTTGCATTTGAGGTACACCTTGGTGTTGCAAAACTTCTTGATATTGCAGATATTGGAAGTGTTGCTGATGTGGATATTGAGGTGTTTGTGGAATGATGTTTTTTGGTTGAGGATATGCAATGTTCCAACCTTGAATAAGGCGTTGATGATATGTTGTATTTCATTTTCGTTTAATCTCCTCAAGATCTCTCTCAATTTTATCTAGGGAAATTTGATATTTTTGATTTATTCCTTGATGGTGATTTTGAAATCCCTAATGTTGTTGCCCTATTTCATGTTGTGGCCCTTGATAAGAGTAATTCATGTAATAGATCGACATGTTTCAGGGATGTTTTGGTGCTCAATACCCTATCATAAGGTCACTTTGTTTATATTCCCAAGAAGATCATACCTAATGCCATGTGAGAGGTAGTAATACAGGTCTTTTGGATGCTATGTTTGCTTTTTCTTCCTCTTCGTTTAAGATGATTGATGCGGTGAGAAACTAACTAGGTGTTTCATTTTTCTCAAATATAATGTTTCTCAAACTACTTATGATGTCGGTTTGTGCACCCTCAATGTGCGTGAGACTAGGTTGAATAATAGGTGCTACAAGGCCTGGTTGTTGAATGGGAGCTATGGGTTGCTAGATGGTCATAAGGTGTGATGGTGTTGTGAGGTGGTTTGCTATGAAACTTAAAAACCCAAGGCTTGAGTGTTGTTTTGGAATGTGGCTACTTTTCAAAAATCCAAATGTTGAAGAACTAGGGTCAATATTCCACTTCCCGGTCTAAAGGATATGTTGTGGGAAAGATACTTGAACTAACTGTGAGTTCCAAGTAACTGCTGATATCATAGACTTTTTGAGTGGAGGAATTATCCTAATGTTTTTTTGGATTTTGATTTCAAATAAGTAGTATGGGTATAATGGGTGAGATAATTTGTGACCAATCTGATTTTCTAAATGTTTTGTTCAAGTAATGACCTTATAAACAACTTCAGTTTGTTTTCTCCTAAGTGTTTAGCAAAAAATATTGTGAGTTGGAATGGCAATTTGTAACCTCTTTGTGTTTGTTTCATTTGTGTTCTTGAGTATGGAAAATGATATAATAGCATTGGACTAACTCAAAAGCATGGACTTTATGTGACTTGAATGTCTATAGCTCAAGTTGTGAAATCACAAGACCCAAGCCATAGTTACCAAAGTGTTTACTTTGATCCATGCAACCTGAAAAAAAAAATTGAAATGTTTGGAAACCTTTTAAGGATAAATCCTTTCAAGGAGTGCAAACATAAGGCTTCTTTCACAAGTATACACTAACTCAAAGGTTTTGTGGTTTGACCATCTTGTTCAATGTTTGTTTTGATGTGTTCTTTTTCTTTAAGTCAAACACAAAATTTGATGTCACAATTGTTTTTTAATGTAATTGGGCAAGTTTAACATTAACAAACAATTAAAACCCTAGTGGAGAAAAACCATCCTCTTAGGTGGGCCTACCTCATGCTCCGAAGAGATGATTTTACATGCGACTTATGGCACAGGCATGTAGTCGACCTTGGCAAGTAACTTCTTGGAAGTAAATTTTGGTGCACCACTTTTAGAGAATGTTTTGGATAATAGGGTGGCTTATAAAACAATTGTCTCTTAGTCATGTTCTGGGGATATTATTTTCGGGCACCTACACATGCGACATTTTGTTCAATTAAGAACCTTCCAGCCTTTTTGGGTTTTTACACATCACAAGGATACAGAGGAAGAATACATCAGTATAGGACATCCACACTTGACGAGTGATGAACTTTCCTCACACTCAAAATATTTATATAGCGGTCCAAAATGAAAGTACCGCTTGGGTCGCCTATGAGTTCTCCAGCACGGGATGTGTCTCAATAGGCAGGTCCTCTAATAAGGTAAAATTTAAAAATAAATGTGAAGCTCAAAAAATGTTCTTCGCTCACCCAAGATCGCCAAAATGGTGTGAGGGGAGAAAAAACACTTCAGCTTGCTAATCAATGTATGCATAGAAAATAATTCATTGCAAATTGATTCATTTTAAACACCTCGAGTGGTGTTATCCCCAAGAATATGTGAGTAAAAATGAAATTTTCTTTTTATCTTTGCACCAATTGAAGTGTTCAGGACATCAAGCAGTTAAGATAGCAATGGTGTGAAAATAACAAAAAGTTTTTGTTCATTTTAAGCCCCAAAGTTGAAATGTTTCTAAGAAAATCAGGCCTGGTCATTAGATGGTCAACAAATGTAAATCGTACGTGTGTCAACAAAGTGAAAAACGTTTTGCACTCTTTTTATGCACCAAATTTAAAGGTTCTTAATTATGAAAATATGAAATGTGTTCATTTTTAGAGCCCAAAATTGAAGTGTTTTATGTTCTTTTTATGAGCACCAAAAAAAAGAGAATTCCTACTTTATAAAGCTTTGAAAATGTTTATTTTAACAACACCAAATTGGAAATGTGAGAGTTGTGTTCATTTTTAAGCACCAAATGGAGATTCCTACTTTAGAAAACCTTGAAAAATGTTTATTTTAACAACACCAAATTGGAAATGTAAAAGTTGTGTTGTTCATTTTTAAGCACCAAATGGAGATTCCTACTTTAGAAAGCTTTGAAAAATGTTTATTTGAACAACACCAAATTGGAAATGTGAGAGTTGTGTTCATTTTAAGCACCAAATGGAGATTCCTAAGTTAATAAACAAAATTAATTGGTATCTCAAAAACCTTTGACCGATCATCTTCTCTACACAAAACAAGTTAGTATCTTTCACAATATTGCATAGAAATCCATTAATTCCTACAAAACAACCAATAATTTAGCAAGAAGGGTCATTACAATAGTGCAGGATCCATGCACTTGTCTTCCAGAGCAAATGCTCAAAAGAAAAATCAAAAGCTTAGAAAAAAATTTGCAAAAGCTCATATTTTTTGTACAGGTGTAAACCTAAAAAAAGCAATAGCTCAGAAAAAATGCAAAAGTGAGGTTCTTTGAAGAAAAAGCGCAGTTCCCATGGCAAAAGCGCTGATCTTTTGCAAATGCTCAAAAATTTTGCCAGTCAAAAGCAAGCTTTTGTTGGGTAGTCTGTGAAATGTCTCTTAAAGCTCCTAGAACCCTATAACTCTCAACTTAGCTCATAAAAATGTTAGTGAGGAGGACCTATGTCCCACCGAGTGTGCCAGAATGTGTGAGGGGGAAGAAATCCATCAAGAAATATGCAAAAAACAAGATCAAATGCAAGATTGAAATAAAAAACTAATCCAATTCAAAACACTTAATCTATCCTATTACATCACTCATGAAATGTGCAAATCTAAGCTATTTGAATGAAATGAGATCCTAAGATTAAAAAAATGAATTCAAATAACAAAAGAAGAGATTACCATCCCACTTTGGAGTGTATTTGTATGATGTTGGGTTGTTCGTATCATTGCAAAGCCTCCATTGCTTGTACACAAAAGTTTGATGATTGATGCTTGTTCTTGAAGAAATGATGCTCTATCAATGGTGATCTTGACAACACTTTGTTACATAAGGTAAGTTGAAATTCTGATCCATGTTTGTGAAGAGAAAGGCTTTTTATATAGAAAAAGCAATTTTGAATCAACGGTCAAGATCGCGTTGGAGAATATCCAAATCAACGGTCAAAATGAGTTGAGAGGATTTAGACATGAGGAAATTGTGCAAAGTTGATTGCACAAATAGGGTGATTGAAGAATAGATTGGCTAGTTAGGATTTTGATTGTTTAGTTAGTAATTGATTGATCAGTTAGGGTTGAGTTAGGAATTAGATGGTTGAGTTAGCAATCCATGATTTTCTCAATCAAAACGTGGGTGAGGAATATTAATTAATTAATTAATTAATTCCATTTTGATTTTGATATTGATTTTTTGCTAAATTGAATAGTTTGATTTAATTTGATTCACTTATTCAAATTTTGGAGGGAAGTGTGATAATTAAATTGTTATGATTTAATAATTCAATTAATTTTTAGGAATAAGGTGAATTAATGATGTAATCAAATGATACCAATTATTTGATTGTGTCATTAATTCAGTATTATTCAATTAATAGAGGAAATAGGGTTTTGGATTTCGTTTGATGCCATTCGATGCGTTGTGAGATGTCATGGGATGATTTTGAGTCGATTTGAGATGTTTCAGAGATGTTCAGAGATGATTTGGAGTTGTTTTGAGTTGTTCTAGGGTTGTTTTGAGACATTTCGAGTTGATTCAGAGTCATTCTAAGATGTTCTGAGTTGATTCAAAGTCATTCTGAATTGATTTGGAGTTGTTCTGGGTTGATTCTGAGTCATTCTAAGTTGTTTTGGAGTCGTTTTGAGTTGTTCCGAGTTGATTCAGAGTCATTCTGAGTTGTTCCAAAGTCATTATGAGACATTTTGAGTTGATTCAGAGTCATTCCGAGTTTATTCAGAGTTGTTTTGAGTCGTTTCGGAGTCATTCTGAGACATTTTGGGTTGATTCAAAGTTGTTTCAAGACATTATGAATTTGTGATAAGTGTTAAGTCAATTTTACATGTCTACAAAAGTGCAATGATAATTTTGATAAGTTAAATTCAATGTATTTAAATATGTTTTTCTAAAATATAATATTTTTAATTTTAATTTGTAAAATATAATAATTATGTTTTTTTTTTGTTTTTTGAATATAAGTGGAAAATTAGAAACAATATCTAATTCTTTGTTGTCTTTCTTTATAAAAAAATGCAATGATTGATTAAATAAGGTAAATTTAATGTACTAAAATATTTTTTGTAAAATAATTATTATTATTTTAATTTGTAAAATATAATAATTATGTTTTTTGTTTTTTGTTTTTTTCTAGTGGAAATATAGAAAGAATATCTAATTCTTTGCTTTCTTTGTATAAAGTGTTTTATTTTTTAATATTATTTATCTTTATTTTATATTATTTTCATTGAACGATCATATCTTTTTCAATGGTCAACCATCATTCTACCACATTCTCAACCATCGATCATTAAAGTTATTTGGTAATGTTCATGTAGGGAACGCCTTTGACATAATAAAAAAAGAAGGAAAATGAGATTATTGAAATTAAACTCAAAACCATAATACATACCCGTGAAGCCTAAACTCTTCAAACATATTATAACATCATTATGAAATCAAAAGAAGAAAGTAACTTCTAATTAAAAATAATAATAAATGCTTAAAAAAACTTGCCAACATGTGGTGTGTGTGTGTGTGTGCGCGCGCGAGTGTGTGTGTGTGTGTGTGTGTGTGAGAGAGAGAGAGAGAGTTTTAGCATTGTTATGAAGAAACTAAAGTAGCATAAATTTCCTTATACACTCCATGCAAGATTAATGTTGCACAATATTTCCTTTATAGTTCATAGAAGTGTTTTTACTTAATTTCTTATTACTTTTTGAAAAATAAATATGCTTTTTGAATTTCAAGTATAGATTTGCAAATTATAAAAATATTAAAAACTTAAACTTCTATTAAAAAATTTAGAGTGTTGGGTTTGGACAAAACAAGAGGTGATTTTAGCCTTTTTTGGACAATCTGAAGCATAATAATAATGTTGATTTTGTCACAACACTTCCAAAAAGTACTTCTTGATGAGAATTTATAAAATCAAATATGTCAAAAAATAAAGTTCAAACTTAGATATAAAAAGAGTTCCAAAAATTATTGATATAGAATCAAGTGGAACAACAACTAAAAATCAAATCCAACATAAAAAAGACAATAATATTTGAAAAAAAATATATAAACTTAATTCATTTATAATAAAAAAAATATAAACATAAAATATGTCAAAAATGAAAAAAGGTGAAAATATCTTCCATGGAATACAAATTAAAAAATAGAAATTAAATTCAAAAATAAACTATTCAATTGAACTAACCTTTTAATAATTGAAAAAATAATTTCTTTAACTTTTAAATTTTACCTTTTACATCAAATATTGTTTAACAATAATCATGTAATAATCATGCCATAAATTTACCATAGTTGAAGATTCCAAGTTGTTAACTCCTTAAGTGAAAGCAATTAATCCCTCAAATCCCCTCTCCCCATATGTTTACTTCTTGTTTGGAGAAATTTGAAATTAGCCAAAGTAACTCACATATTCATGGCATGTTTAAATGTACTTTTCCACATATCACCAAAGCTAATTATATCTAAAATATGATCAATGAGTTTTGAAAGCTATTAATATATCATAAATCTTTAAACTTTTATTATAAGCATATTTTTCAATCTTGTGATTTTTGAGTTTTTTTAAATTAAATAATTATGAATTTTAGATAATATTTAAGATCTATTTGAAAGTTAGTTTTTGATTGTTTAATTATTTATTTGAATTTTAAATTTAAGTAGAAATAAAGAATAAGATAAGAAATAAATATATGTAAATATTTTTTCAAATTAAATTGCCACCATGAATAATAGATCATTTTTAATATAATTTAATGTATTAATTAAATTATAGAAAAGATTTCAAATCAAGGAAGAATATAATAATTTTTTTATAATAATTGTGGTACTTTAAATTATTTGTTATTAATGTAAGATTTTTTCCCTTTAAATTATCTAGATTTTAGATTTTAGAATTTCAATTGAATTGGTTCATTTAATATTTTTATGCTTTGGTATGGACAACATTGTCAATTATAATATGTAAATAATAATAATTTATAAAAAAATATTTAATTTATTATTTACAATCTTATAATTTTTATAATTTTTTAAAATTATAAAAAAAATCTCCCATTTATAAATAGTTGCTTTAAAATACTATTTGTAATAAATATGAATAATTTTTAAGTGTTTTAAATATGCAGTAGATATATAGTATATTTTTATTTTAAATTATCAATTTAACCTACTATCATTAATATCTTTTATATTTGAAGTATGTCAATATCTAAGCTCCAAGGGACTCTAATATTTCGAAGCTAAATTTTAACAAGAATTTTAAGACTAAATTATTGTCAATTTTCATATTTGTCTCTTTTTATATAATAATTTTCACATATTTAAAATTTTGTAATAATCATCAATTACCTTTTACCATTTTATTTATTTTATATTCAATTTTTATGTTGAAGGTCATTCCCTCTTGAATGGAAGTAACTTTCCAAAATGTATTCATGGTTGTCACAACATCCATAGCTAGCAAGATGATTGAAAGAATTGCATCCTTCAAATTTCGTTGACTTGTGTAAGTCTTATCTTCATTTCCTTTACTAAGCAAATCAATTGTTAGGTCGGTAAGGTAGCACAAATTCCAGGCATCATACCGCATCGATGCAAGTAATAAGAATAAATAAGCTAGCAATCGCACCTTGGTGTGCAATGGGTACACCAAAGAGGTGTGGAAGATCAATTAGGAAAAAAATTGGTTTATTTTTTTCATACATTTGTGCAGTACATAAGGTCAATTGGTAGGCCATTTAACAAATGATGAAATCTTTGTGCAACAAATATCTCAACGGATAAGTGATAGCTTCAAATCAACTATGCATCCAGTTATAGAGATCCAAAAACATCTAATCTTTTTTTAATCACGAAGATAATCAGGTTCCATTACCAGCAAGTTCGTGTTATTTTTGCAATAGGGAGATAGGGAGAGAGAGAGAGAGAGGGAGGGATAGTTAGAGGGGGGAGGAGAAAGAGAGAAGGGGGTAGTGGCAAGGAGATAAAGATAGGGTATGGAGATAGAGATGAAGATGGAGATGGAGAAGGAGAAGGATATAGAGAGGAAATGGAGAGATAAAGAGAGAGGAGAGAGGGATATGTAGAGATAGAAGAGATAAAGCAATGTTAGTGGTCGGGATCAGATGTGCAGTGTTAATTAGTACATTTTATGTGTCTACATTTTTCCCCTCTTTGAAGCAGTGCACTTGTTGCATTGGTTCAAAGAATAAACGGTCTCGATCAAAAGCCAAAAAAAAATTGATTTTAAAAATTGCCTCACTACTGCCCCAGTGAAGGAAATTATGGTAGCATACTACCCCCTCAAGAGATCGAACGAAAATTCTAATTTTTTTGGGTGATCTTGTGAAAAAAAGAGGACAAGGTGTCTGCCAGGTCCAGAAAGGCTCTGGGAGGTCAAAAAATGAGGTAAAACGCCAAAAAAAGGTGTGAAATGAGCTTCAGATGGACAAAAATGGAACCAGGGGCCCAAAACCCTCGTAGGATGAACGAACGGGGTAAAAAAACCCTAATTTTTAGGCTTAAATAGTCCTCGAGGGGCAACTTCCAGTTCATTTGAACACATTCAGCCTTAAGATATTTCATGATTCGAGCCTTGATACCCTGACAAGATGGCGCAACAACATCTCCCTTTGCATATCTCTGACCAAGTACAGACATACCAGCGACCTCCCAACATCGGGGCACCGGTATGTGATCCTTACCTGAGCTTCATTTTTTGTTTTACGTGCTTATTTATTGTGTTTTAGAACTAGGTCATTTGCAACGATGTTATATAGTGCCGCTCAAATTTCAAACTGGACCACTCAGTCCTCCAAATTGAACTGCCATCACAATATGGATTGTCACGGTGGAGTTTGTAGTTTGAAAAGATTCCTCAAACTCCAACGCCTTCATGAAATGGAGCGCTAGACTTTCAAACTCTGACGCTGCGGTGGAATTTAGAATTAGGGTTCGGGGTGCTTAAGAAAAGTGCACCACCGCTGTGCAGTTTGGGATTTTGAGACCCCAACGTCACTGTTTGCAAATTTTAAATTGCTACACCTTCACAATTTGCAACGTTGGACTAGTTTTTTGAATGCTCGGGATAAAATTTCTTGATGATTTTAACACGGTGATCTTTCCTGATGCAGGAGGGGGCAAGGGAGCTCTATTCTCGCAAGCACAGATCGTGGGAGATATTTGGTTACTTGCAAGATCTGACTGATACGGAGCAGGATCAATTGCAAGAGATGGGGCTATGGTATATTGCCTACGCAACACTTGTGCGGACCCACCTTGGCATGATTTCTACACTTGCCAAAAGATGGCACAGTGAGACATCGCCCTTTCATCTTCCCACTGGCAAGGCCATCGTTACCTTGGAGGACGTGTGGTGCATCCTTAGATTGTCAATACATGGTCGGCAAGTTATTCATGATATGGATTCCAGACGGGATGCCTGCCATGCAATCTTGGCCATAGATGAGGTCATGTTTTGTGAGGGCCAGATAGAGCTGAAGCATCATCGGTTGCTCACATCACCATTTCGTCTAGTGATAGTCGCTATCATTTCAGGTCGTGTTGCCCCAGATCGACGAGGCCAGTATTTCAGTCCTGGCTGGGGGCTTTGCTGGGAGAGGATGGTTTGCGACAGGCCAGTCTATTTTGCATGGGGTTCGGTTCTTCTTGCCTCCCTTTACAGGAATTTACATGAGTATGCATACTTGGACAGTCAGGCACTTGGTGCAGGTGTCATGCTTCTTCATGTGTGGGCGTGGGAGCACATCTCTGTTTCTCGGCCGCAGATTGTTCTAGTGCCAGTCGGACCAAATGATCCAGTGGTTTGGCATTATAGGGTGGTGTGTCCTTTACACACACTAGTGAGCATGGGATCCCTCACTGGAGGAGGGTTATTGACGAGATGACAGTGTTTACATGTCATCTTTACTTTGGTCGTCCCGGATGGGTCGATGATGTACAGCAATTATTCTTTTCCCGCTAGGATCAGTTTATGTAGGGGCGGGAGCACACCATGATTGAGTGATATTTTCTCGGATAGTTCAGCGTCAGTTTGGGGAGGTATAGGACAGGCCAGACGATGATTATGTGGCCATTTTTTCTTGTATAGTATCGTAGGGTGCCTAGGGGCGATATATTCCTGCCTCCGAGGTAGTTGATAGTTTCAGGCCGCTGGTGGCCCGACCATGGGCATATGATCAGGGGATCACAGATCCAGGAGTGACTCAGGTGTACAAAGATTAGTTCTAACCGCCTCTACGTTTGACAGTTCTAGGTGCACCCATAGCTCGACGGAGAGCCAGGGGTAGGGGGCAGGACGAGGATGAGGAGGTGGCGATCCTCCAGCAGGACAGCCAGCACATGATCAGCCAACATAGGTCCAGTCAGCACAGGTCCAGCCAGGACAGGTTCAGATGGATCAGCCACGTGTTGATGTACAGATGTAGGACCGAGACCAAGGGCCAAAGGGTGGTCATGATGGGCACCAAGATCGGGTCGCCGCACCACCACGAGTCTGGGGTGAGGACCAGCCTCATGTGCAGCCTCCACCAGGACAACCAGCAGGTCAGCCAGATCTGAGGGACGGGATGATAGCACAATTGCAGGCCCAGGTCCAAGCTTTCACAGTAGAGAGAGACCAAGCTCGTGCGGAGAGGGATCAGGCAATTCTACAGAGGCAGGCCACAGAGTTACAGGTGGCTAGAGAGATGGGCCACAGACAACAACTAGAGAGCATGGTGGCCTCCTCCTCTCAGAGCACAGTGCCTCTTCCCTCATACAGGGAGGGCATCCGAGAGGCGGATTACTGTCGATTGCATTATCATTAGGCCGTAACCAGAGCAGACCAGGCCCCAGATTATTTACAGTGGACCAGCCACAGACCGGAAAAGGGTCACGGTGACAGAGGTGAGGGCAGCAGACAGGAGCGTTAGACCTCACTTTGATCAATATATTATTCTTTCGTGCCATATGGGCTCATTTTTGATAGCCCATTGGGCCTTTTTTTGTACTTATTGACATACACATGTACAATGATCCGATTATTTTGTACTATGACAGTTATCTGATGATATATACGAGATGATGATGTTGATATGATGTGTTGTGTACTATTTATTTATTATTCTTTATGGATGGTTCTATTTCTATATGTTGTGCAATAATGTTATGGTGTTATGTGATGGATGTATGGATGCATTTCTTTCTGCTGGCATATATGCATTATGTGATGGTTATGCGACTAACAGATCTATATTATGCCTCTAATGAATGATGACATATGATATGCAAATGGATTTATATGATATGTGATATGGATGGATGATAGATGATATGTATGTTTATATGATGACTTATGTATGTTGATGCACATGCAATGATTTATGCACTGATTTCTTTTTCAATTTCCTTTTCTGTTATGATGGTGATGATGATGTGAATGTAGTGATCCTAATATGTGGCTATGCAATGATGAATGTATGTGATTTGTCCTGTATGATATGCACTTGTGACGATGTTATGATGTGATGTTATATGACGTGATATGTTATGCAAAATGTTATGGAGATGATTTATGGTGGATATGCAAAATGATATGTGAGTAATGATATTATGATGTGTCTGTGAAATGATATAATAAATGCTTTCATGAGGTGTTTTATATAATTATGGATAGATGTATGCACTTAATGCGATGGATTGTGTATAATGTTTATGTACCTATTTATGCTTTGTTTAATTGTGCACTGGATGCTTATAATGATATGGGATGATTTATGCAAAATGATCATAATATGGTGATTTGTGAGATGTTCTATTACGATATGGATGGATGATGGATGATATGTATATTTATATGATGATGCTTTATGCGAATGGATGCAAATGCCTAATCTATGATGCGATGTGATGGTGGTTATATGATTATGCCATGGATGATGTGATGGATTATTTATTAATATGCAAATGTGTATGTAATGTTATGATTGTGAGATGCTTAGAATAACCAATCTATAATATATGCATATGAGATTATCAATGTTTCTATATGATATGCCTTGTGCTGACAATTTGTGGATGCAGGATTAATGATGGTGATAATTAACTATTATAATACCTTGTTAGCGTGAAAAAGCAAGAAGAAATGGAAGAAAGAAGATATTTCAACAAGACAAAAGATAACAATGATGATGAACATATGTCATGAAGTTGGGATTTTCAAAGGGTCAATTATCTTACGTTTGATAACACACATAAATACGATGCATCAAGGTATTAAGAATCGGGATGACGTATTTAGTGTGATGGACTTTGACTCAACAATTAGATAGGAGTACTCTTGTTCACACCTAGCATACGAAAACCTTACTAGGATGCACTTCAGGTACTTCAAACATCTCAGACCAAAACATAGAAAGGCATGCCTTCCTATGTGGTCAACAAAATATCTAAAACACCCTTTGTACATACCTAAATAAAGCAAGTATTCGTTGAGGTTATATTACAAGAATGTCCAACAAGTGCAACAGATAAAAAGATCATGATCATTGCCCTATTCCTATCTCTCTAAATTTCTTTGTTGGGGACATCATTGAGAGGTCCTTGGAATGAGTAAAATAAGATAAATCAAAAGAAAAGATCCAGTACACAAACAAGTCAATGTTCTTCAATACCTCTAGCTAAGACTAAACTACGGTGATGTTTGATGTTGATGTCCAATGTAGGAAGGATGCATCCTATGACATGACGATATCAGATGATTTGATATGGGACTGATTCGATGATAGGCTATTGACACAAAGAGTTGACCAACTTGTTTACATACTAACCTAGATTTTGACATTTTGAGTTTTCACTTTTTAACTTGCTAGACTTGTTTCCAATTGTTTTACCAAAGGTTGAGGATGATGATCGTTTATTATGAATGATGTTATTGCGAGTGAAAGAAGAATGGGATGGATGGATTTTTCTTTCAAATATTTGGATGTTTTTGGAGTTTTTCATATGTTTTGAGGTTGTTTTTGGTATTTTTTGAGATTTTATTAATGTTTTTCTTTTCAATTTTTCAAATGTTTTGGGGTTTTCCAAGATTTTTACCAAGAGACTAACCTAAGGACCTATCCTAGGGGCCTCGGGGGTTGATCAATAGATTAGCCTTGCCTACATTATATATGCAGAGACCACATAGTTCGACTGACGACTTGACTGATTTAGAGATGAAGATATACATGATGAAATGTCAGTTTATTATGACGGACTCCTAAAGGACTAACCTAAGTGTCTCGGGGGATGATCAAAGATCAACGTTTCCTACATTCAAGGCTCAAAGATGCATAGTTCGACAAGATGACTTTGTTTTTGAATTTTTGACCTATTTTGGGATTTTGATATGTTTTGAATGTTTTTGGATTTTTTGGTTTTATGAATGTTTTTGGATTTTCTGATGTTTCTAATGTTTTTGGATTTTTTTGGATTTTCTGATGTTTTTGGAATTTATGAATTTAGGACTTCAAGAATATACACGAATCCGATCCAATGAGAACATGCCCCTAGCATGATGCAATAGACTACTCCGATAAAGGCAGGACAAACTGACCTTGGGATCATGATACGAACACAAGACCAAGCTATGATGCGGATGCCAAACGAATGGGTGATGAATGGAGATCTTAATGCAATGGAAGATGGATGATGCAGAACAAGCCAAGAAGATCCTGGTGGATGAAAAGTGCTTATTTACACAAGGTGCTTGTTTGTCAGGTTTTCACCAAGGTACTTGTCCAAAGTGACACAGAAGTGTTTTTCACTAGAGGACGATTTTTCTCTTTACTGTTTCTGATCCTTTTTTTGATTTTTTTGGATTTAAAAAAAAAAATTGTCGTCACCAGGGTGCCTGTTTGCCAGGTTTTCACCAAGGTAACCATTTTTTTCGGACATTTTCTAATTTTTTTTGGATTTTTGGCTCTATACCTTGAAAGATTGGGCATAAAACTTTTTAAGATGAAAGTTGTTCATGGGCTCTTGCAAAGGTTCCCCTTCGAGTGTTGATAACTGATATGCCCCTAACTTATAGCTTGTTGTGATAACAAATGGTCCCAACCAATTGGGTTCAAATTTTCCTTTATTGTTTGGATTTGGGACGTTCTTCTGATTTTCCTTTAGTACTAGTTCTCCAACTTGGAAAGTCTTGCTTCTGATTTTCTTGTTATAGTTCCTCTTGAGTCTGTTTTGATAGACTTGCAAATGATTTAAAGCATCTATACATCACTCATCCAATAGCTCCAGCTCATTCAGTCTTGATACTCGATACTCTTCATCTATGATGAGGTTTTGCAATGATATTCTTAGTGACGAGAGCTCGATCTCAATGGGGAGTACGACCTCTAATCTGTAGACTAGGGAAAATGGGGAGGTGCCAGTGGGTGTGCAGATGCTAGTTCGATAGGTCCAGAGGGCAGGATTGAGTTGTAGATGCTAATCACGACCTGCGTCATTGACTGTTTTCTTGAGGATCTTTAAAATGGTTTTATTTGTGGCTTCTTCTTGGCCATTGCCTTGGGGATAGTATGGGGTGGAGAAGCGATGTTGGATTTTGAATTTTTCACAAAAGTCATGGACATCTTGATTTTTAAATGGTGTCCCATTATCTGAGATAATGGCTTGTGGGACACTATAGTGGAAAATGAGATAGTTCAGGATGAACTTTGATATCTGCTTCCCCGTTATGTAGGTCATTGGTATGGCTTCGACCCACTTGGTAAAGTACTCAGTGGCAGTTATGGTGAACTTGTGGCCATTAGATGAAGTAGGAGTGATTTTTTTGATGAGATCGAGCCCCCACTGTGAGAAGGGCCATGGTGTAATGATGGGATGGAGCTCTTGAGATGGAGCATGGATGAGGTCCCCATGTTGCTGACATTGTAGGAACCTTTTGACGTAGTCATGTGCTTCTCTTTCCATTATAGGCCAATAATACCCCATCCTCAACAATTTCTTGGCTAGGGTCATTCCACTTGAGTGTGAACCACAAATCCTGTTGTGCACCTCAGTTAAAGCAGTCAAGGCTTTGTTAGTATTAAGGCAGTGCAATAAGGTTCCCTCTATGCTTCTACGGTATAAGGTATTTCCTAGGATGACAGACCTAGAGGATTTTTTAATAAAAGTTATTTTTAAGCTTGAGGGTAAGTCAGCAGGTAAGACACCTATTCGTAGGTAAGTATAAATTTCATCATACCAGGGATCTCCAAAACCAATGATTTTGCACACAAATTATGACTCTGGTAGAATGAATGCGGGCACGAGAAGCTGCTTTACCAAGAATTCATGTTTTGGGACATTATGAGGGATGTCCAGTAGGGATCCAATCGTTGCCATGGCATTTGCAACTCTATTTTTTGGCTTTGGGTATCTGCTCAAATGTGATCTCGATAAAGGATTCCTTGAGAGTCTCCACCAGTTTCTTGTATGGAGTGAGCTTATCATCCTTAGTCTAGTACTCACAGTTCACTTGGTTTATTATCAGCTGGGAGTCTCTGTATACTCTGAGGGCCATGATGTGCCATTGTATTGCTATTCTAAGACCTATGGTTAAAGCCTTGTATTTTGCAATGTTATTAGTGCAGGGGAACACCAATTTATAGGACCTTGGTATGCAGTCCCCTTGTGGGGTGATAAAGAAGACACTGGCTCCTGATTCATGCTGCATGTATGAGCCATCAAAGTAAAGTTTCTAGTGGTTGGTTATGTTGAGATTGACGATGAATTCATCTGGAAACTCTGAGATGAGAGGATTCTCTGAATAGATTGGTGCTTTTGTAAGCTGATCTGCGATGACTTGGCCTTTAATTATTTTTCGCTATACATATTCAATGTCATACTCTAATAGTATCATGACCCATTTGGCCATTCTTCCAGTCAGCATTGCTTTTGACAGTAAGTACTTGAGAGGGTCAATTTTGGTGATGAGTTTGACTTTTTGTGCCAACATGTAATGTTTGAATTTCTGTGAAGCAAACACTATTGCTAAACATGCTTTTTTGATGAATGAGTAGTTTAACTCATGACCAACCATTGTCCTACTGATATAGTAGATGGACCTTTCTGTCCCGTTTTCATCGTGTTGAGCTAGGACAGCTCCAAGGTCTGTTGTTGTTGCTGACACATAGAAAAATAATGGCTTTCTTGGGATCAGTGACATGAGGACCGATGGTGTAAGCAAATATTCTTTGATCTTATTGAAGGCTTCTTCACACTTCTTATCCCACTTGTATGCTACTCCCTTGTGAAGTAGGTGAGAGTATGGATTTTGTTTATCTTCCAGCTGTGCTATGAACCTTCGGATGGACTGAAGCCTGCCTTGGAGACCTCTTAAATATTTCAATGTTTTGGGTGCCTCCATATCGAGGATTGCTTTTACCTTGGCAGGGTCTACCTCGATACCTCTCATTGACACTATGTATCCTAGCAACTTTCCTGATTGTACACCGAAGATGGACTTCTTTGGATTTAATTAAACCTTGTATTCCTCCAGCCTGTCAAAAATAGTTCTCACGGTTGCTATGTGATCCTTCCTCTTTCTATATTTGGCTAGTATGTCATCGACATAATCTTCAACATTTTTATGGACCATGTCATGGAAGATTAACGTCATGGCTCTTTGGTATGTTGCTTCCACATTCTCCAAGCCGAATGGAATCATATTCCAGTAGTAAGTCCCCCATGGACAAGTGAAGGTTGTTTTGTGTTGGTCTTCTTTAGCAATCATTATCTGGTTGTATCCCAAGAAATTGTCCATTAAGGAAAGCATTTCATGTCCTGCCGTCATGTCTACGATCATGTCAATGTTGGGCAATGGGAAATCGTCTTTTGGACATGCCTTGTTCAAATCCCTGAAATCTGTGTAAATTATGATGCCTTCATCGGGTTTTCAGACAGGAACAAGGTTTGACACCCATTCTGGATAGTCTATTGGTCGAATGAATCCTACGTCTAATAGCTTCTTTAGTTCTATTTTGACTAGCAGGGTGATCTGAGGGTGCATTTTTCTGAGCATTTGTCTAATGGGCTTTGCTTCAGAGTACACTATTAGGTGATGAACTACAATTTTTGGATCTAGCCCTGGCATGTCTGCATAGCTCCATGCAAAACTAACTTGTCTTTCTCTCAAGAAGGTTACTAGGAGCTCTTGTTCCTCTGACAGTAATGACTCCGCATGGAATGTGATGTGCGAGGTCTCCTCTGTTCCTAAATTAACTGGATTGCACTTTTCTGCTAGGACTACTAATTTTTCTTGATGGAGAGCTCTGAAAGGAAGATTGAATCCCCCATCCTCAAGTGCCTCAGAGAGGTTTTCACCATTGGATGTGTCCTTTCTTTTTACTTTTTTCATGTCAGAGAGTGCCACAGTGTGGTTTTCACTCAAGGACTTAGATATTATTCTTAATTTCTCACTTTTGCGACTAAGGGATTCAATCATTTCCCCATAATAGGCCTATGTATCTAGTTCAATGATGAATCATGCTTTGTGATCTCCATACGAAATATTATCCCGTAGTCCCATGAATTCTGAGAGTGCCTCATTATTTTCGAATGTGTCAAGAATTGGTGGTCCCCGTTGGTCATAATCAATGAGTTGTGGGTAGACTAGACGAATTTCATGGTTTTGGTATTCAGACTCATAATATAGGGTGTTAATCATGAGAAGGGTGGTATCCTCAAAGATCCTGGGTACGTTGGTTATGGGATCCTCATCATCATTGCTACTAAAAACATCAGTTATATCAAAAGTGAAATTATCTATGACTCGACCTGTGGATATAAGTAAGCGAAGTTCAGTTGGTGTTGGTTCACAGTGAGTCTTGACTGCTTTAACTGGGGGACCTCATCCACGTATGGTTATACTCAAAGGGGTACATCCGAGGCCAAGATTTCTCATTTGCATCTTAGGAATGAGGGGTATTATAAGCCCATTTTCGTTTTGTCCAAGTCTCTGGTTTCTGTCATAGCCCATTGCGAGCATCATTCGCAAACATTTGCTTCTGTCATCCATTGGTAGATCGGTTGTTGGTCTTGTTGGATCTCAGTTGTGTTTATTGCTTGTCCTTGAGGACAAAACCACTTTCAATTGTTGACTGTCTCAGATTGGATCTTTATGCTTTATTATGGTACTTCTTTGATGACACTGGCATTGATTTACATTTAGATGGTTTCAGTTGGCTTTTGGCATTGGTTTACATTCAGATGGTTTTAGTTTGTTTTGATATTCTACACTTATTCATGGACAGCCTTGTGTGTCTTCACAGTTGATTGAGTTTGTTGTGTACTGATGCCTCAAGTTCCATGTGCAGACAAATGGCATTCATTGTTTATGCTTTTAGGTGTTTTTGATGATCAGTTCAGTGTGAAGGTTCTTCAAGTGAAGGTATATCTTATTTTTGTTTGTATTATTGCATATATTCCTTCACATGGTATTCAGTTTGCCTGCTTCATTGGAAAATTCAGTCTTTTTCATATTATAGCACTATCAGATTTCATTGCTATGATCTCTTTACATGAGTCAATTCACTTCAGTGATACATCATATTGTTATATACATTTGCATTGCTTATGCACTTATGGTCAATATCATTCTCATGATCTTCTATGCTCACACATAATTAATTGGCTCGAAGGTGATTGACTTTGGTGAGTTTGTTTTGATAAATGACTTTGATCTAAGTCATATGATTTTAACAATGTATATGAAGACACTTTTTCACGAGCCTTGATCAACATCTAATGGTATCTTGTCTCATATATAAGAGAAGGTAATGATTTTTTTGGGCTTCATTCTTAAATGTTTAACTATGGGTAAAGTCATTAAAAATTGACTTTGGGAAAAGACATCAACAGCCATCATTCTTCATAAGCTTATGTCAAATTTATGAGATTCTTTGACAAATATCAAAAGTCACTTGTAAGTATTATGTGTTATCATTGAGCATGCTACTTGATGGTCATAATGTGGTCGGCATTTTCTTTGGACAGTGAATTAAATCATTTTTGAAGTTGATTATTATTATGTTTCTTAACCTTGAGTGGACTTCAAATCACATTATAATTTGTCAAAGTCATCGATTGAAAAGAAAGCTTGTTAGGGAAAAAATTGTGGTTTATGTTTTTGGTTGGGTAAGGAACCCTAGCCGCCACCATTGCAATCTGCTTCTCTGTTGTAGCTAACACATGGCCGATTCCAGAGGTGTTGATTCTTTGAAAGCTAGTTGGACTATGAACTATGTGCAAATGAGAGCTCGGCCTGCATATTGCTCATTATTATTTGATGGAAGTCGATGGTTGGCATCGAATCTGTGGTATTTATTTGATTGTTGCACAAACAGGTATCATTATTTGGTGTTTTTATTTAGCAAATGGCAGTCCTTGGGCATTATTGGTTTTTTTGAAATCTCGTTATGGCTGGAGATATTTTTTTTTGCATGATCAGATTTATGCAAATGTTATTTTGACTCACGCATATCAATGATTATTGTGTTCATTTTTGAAATGAAACGGTTACATGGCAAAATATTCTTTGTTCTTTGAGGGTTTATGATTTTCAATTGTGGGCAGTCGTGGTTTTGAAAAAATGTATTAGATGCAATTTTGAAATCCCTTCATTCTTTATAGAATTTATAGTTTCAGCTTATGGGCATACAGAAATAATGTTTTCAGCATTTGGTTTTTCTAAAATTTGTTTCAAATGGTCTTTATTATGAAGAGAATTGCACTTGATCTGGGTTTTTGGTTAAAAACTCTTGTAGTTATGAAAAAGAGCGGTGATATATCATTGACATGTTTAATTATAGCCTGTTGTTCAGGCGTTACTCTTGCAGACATTTACCCTTCTAGCACATATTCTTAAAACAGCAAGAGGGTTTCAAATTCCATTCTAAAAATGCATTCTTTGAAGACCTCTCTCTGGTAGACATGCTTGAAATGTATATAAAAACCAGTGTTGAAAAAACTATGAGAACTTCTAGTTGTAATTCTAAAACTTTGTTCTTTGGCTGTATCAAGAAATGTATTGAAAAACTATGTAGCAAAAATCTAAAAAACAAAAAGATGCATAGATATATTGTAATTCTTCTCTATGTAATATTTTAAGGATTCATCTTCTGGATTCTTAGGGTATTAGGTAGATGAGAATATTGAGATCCTTGAGCTTACTTGAAAACAGAGAGATCCTCTGATATTATTATTGTTTAGAAATATAATTTGAGGGGTTGGTGCTCCTTCAGTAGGTGCTCAAAAATTACCCTATAAGGCATTGTGAATAGTTGATTAAAAGATTAAGCCTGCAAGGCATTTCGGGAATGGTTTTTATACCCCAGGAGGGTTATCCACTTGGAAAAATCTTGTGTCTCTTTGTTCTTATGTGATCTCACTGCTTTACTGAGTTGTTTACTGCTTTGTTCATTGATTGGTTACTACATTTCTCATTTCCGATTCTAAATGATTACATTCAACTTATGAATGCATTAATCATTTTAATACTGAGATAAAATTTGAGCTATGGTTTAATTTTATGAAAAATTGTTCAAATCTATTTTGATACTGATTCACCCCCCTCTCAGTGTCATTTTCACTCCAACAGGTCTATTATCTTGGTATAGGAGATGAGATGGGTCTTCCTCTATGAATTCTCAACCAAGATGCCCCCAACTTCTAAATTTGGGATATTCAGGGGATGTTTGGGAAGTGGAGGCTTGATTTGATTGCAGACGTCCTCGTGATCTAGGAGATTGTGGTAACTCTCCTACCACAAAGACGTTTTGGGAATCATATAGTTTCCACAACCATTGTCCTGGATGATGACTTTGATGTCAGAGATGGTGGGGATGGTGGGAATGGTGGGTGTCTCTGTCGTAGAAGTGGTGGCGAGAGTGGCTGGATCAATGTACAGTGTTGATGGGCCTTCATCATTTTTAGGTACTTGAGGTATTTTGTAGTATTTTGCCTCAAGTCTTTTGCAGTAGGAGAATGGTTCAGGATCTCCATGGATGGTGACCTCTTGTTCTTCATATGTGAATTTGACACATTGATGGAAGGTTGATGCTATTGCTTGCATTGCATGAATCCATGGACATCCTAGGAGAATGTTATAAGGCAAGTCAAGATCCAAGACCTGATAGGTAGTTTCCATGATAGTTGGCCCCACTTGAATAGGGATTTGGATTGTGCCTTAGGACACTCTTTCCTAATCATCATACGCTCTAATTGTAATACCTTTTCCTTTGTCGATGGAATCCTCTGAGATTTTCAGGTTCTTAATGAGCTTGAGGGAACAAGTATTCAACCCTGCACCTCCATCCACCAAGACTCTCTTGACATTATTTTTCTGTACTAGGACCTCTAGATGGAGTGCACAATTATGAGATGCTTGAGCAGGAAAATCTTGGTCAGAGAATGTAAGGAGGTTTGGAGTGATGATGTTTTCGACCATAGCTTGGAATTTTTCCACGTCAAGATCTACAAAGACAGTGGATGACGCCAATGCTTCCTCAAGGATTTTCTTGTGGGCGGATGAGATTTTTAGTAACTCCATGATGGAGATTTGTGTTGGGGTTCTTTTTAGTTGATCAAGGACATTGTAACCATTGGGAACAAATCTAGGGTTGGGTGATTTGTTTGGTTGAGATGACCCTGCGATGGTAACTTTTCCACCTCTTTTGGTGACTCCACAATCGGCATGGGCTCCTTTGATGGTGATGGTAGCATAGTAGTCATCCAGAGATGCGACGACATGGTCGTACACATGGTTCACGTTTTTGAAGGTGCCTTTCCCCTTATCAGTGTTATTGTTCCCTTTATTATTATGGTTAGGCATCGGATTCGTGTATATTTTGAGGTTTTGGTTTCTTGTTGGCTATTCCACATTTATGATTCTTTGATCAATGAGTTCTTAGACTATGTTCTTTAACCTCATGCAACTATTTGTGGTGTGCCCTTTGATTTTGTGGAAGTCATAGAGCTGATTTTCATTGTACCAAGGAGGTTATACATCTGGTTCTTGGTATTTCTCATAGGTGGGAATCTTGATGAGGTTTTTGTTTATTAGTTTCTTCATGATGACTTCAAGTAGTTCCCCAAGGACGGTGTACTTTTTCTTGGTGAAGTTCTTGTTTCATTGGGGTTGTCCCCTTTGATCATTGATGTTATTGATCATTTGATTGTTTGGTTGTTGTGTTGTGTTCGCTGGATGGTTTTTTTGATGATGGTTTTGGATTTTTTGTTGTGGTGCGGGTGTGTTTTGCTGAGGGGCACTGATGACAACTTTGGCATCGATGACACCATCATTGGTAACATTTTTGTTTCTTGCCCATGTGCGCATTTTTTCATTGTAAGTGGTGGGTGGGAAATTGTTTTATTGTTCGGGATATGAAGTTGATCCTCCAGGCTATGTCATAAGGGCTCATTCGATGCTAAGCGCCTTGGAAATCAACTAGTCATACGTGGTGATCCCTTGGACCTTGAGGTGGAATGCCAAAATGTCATCAAGGTTGGATATGATAGTGCACACTTGTTGTTCCTCGGGCATGACCCATTTGCTTTGATTGGCCTTAGATTGCCATCATTGTAGGAATGAGGCAAATGATTCATTCTTACCTTGTTTTAGAGTCGATAGTTCCTCTAGATTGACATCCATGGCGATATTGTAGGTGTAGTTTTTGATGAATGAGTCTATGATTTATTGGAATGTCTTGATGCCTGTGGGTAGGTGAGAGAACCATTCCATGGCGTGGCCAGCCAAACTCCTAGGAAATAGCCACATCAAATAGGTATCATCATACATGACTTCCATGCAATGAACCTGGAATTCCCTAATGTGATCCTCAGGGTTTCTCGTCCCATGATACTTATCAAACTTTGGGATCTCAAATTCCTTTGGGAATGGTTTCATCACAAGGCTCCTATTGAATGGATAAGGACACAAGTTACTAGATGTTTTTTTCATTCGCCTTGATTGAAGGTCGAACACTTGTTGTGAGAGCAACCTGATTTGTGTTGTCACATCATTTTGTGGATCAGGGGGTGGGATGAAGGTGTTTTGAGGTGGTTCAATTATTGGTTGGATGGGTGGGTTGTTTGGTGTGTTGTTTGATGGTATCTGCATATTCTGTTGAGCCATGTATGCTTGCACTTATTGTTGTATCAACAACGCTTGTTGTTGGTCTTGTTGTTGTTGTGCTAGGATTGCCTATTGTTGAGCCTGTTGTTGTGCCAACAACGCTTGTTGTTGAGCTGCTAATTGGGTTGCTTCCTATTTTTCTTGATATTGCTTTAGCGTTTGTTGATATGCTTGTTGTTGCACTATGTGTTGTTGTGCAAGATATTGTGCTTGTGCTTGTACTTGTTGTGCTTGATATTGGGCTTGGGCTTGAGTGTGTGCTTGAGCTTGTGCCTAAGCTTGGGATTGAGCTTGAACTTGAGCATGAGTTTGTGCTTGTGTGGCTTGAGCTTGAGCTTGAGCTTGTGCAACTTGTTGTTTTTTTGCAATAAGATTTGGGCTTGGGCAGCTTGTTGTGCTTGTAATGCAGCTTGGGAAACTTGAGCAGCTAGTTGTGCGGCTTGTTGAGTAGCTAATTGCATGGCTTTTTGTTTTTGTACTTGCAGGAATGCCTTTTGATAAGTAGCTTGCTAAGATTCTTGCAATGCCATACTATATTGGTTTGATGTATTGGAGCTTGGTGGTGGTGGAGGTGGTGGTGGATTGGGAATGGTGCTTGTTGTGGTGGTGAGAGGTGATCTTGTGTTGATGGTTGGGTTTTGAGTGGTGGATGGTGCAATTGATGTGGTTGGTACTTGAGAGATCATGTTTTGAGATGTTAGGGGGGTGTTTGATGATGTGATGGTGGTGGTATGTGTTATTGGGATAGTTATCATCTGTTATTGCAATGTTGATGACAAGTTTTGGGAGTTTTGCATGATGCTTTGATTGATATTCGGGATGTTGGTTTTATTTTGATTATTTGGTAAAGGGGGAAGCCCTAAGCCAAGAAGTGGAGTGGATGATGATGGCAGTGGTGGAAGTGGTGAAAATGTGAGGGATGTGATCTCTTGAGGAAATGGTGTAGTGTCGAAAATTCCCCCCGGTCTGAACATGTCACCTTCTCCTTGTGAGGTTATGGGGAGAGAGGTTTGGGGTGTTGCGCGAAAGGATGATGATGATGGATAATTGGGATCATGGAAAGTAAGAGGGATATATGTATGTAATGTATTTTGGGGCACGTTTTGTCCCAAGATGGTGTTTGCATCCAAATCCTGATTGTTGACAAGGGGGTGTGTTTGTATGGCATTGAGAAATGCACTTCCCTTGTTAACACTAGGTTGAGTTGGAGCAATGGATGATGTGATTTGCGGGATATTTTGAGTGATACTTTGGGGTGGGGTTGTAGATGAGATGGGGATGGTGGATGAGATTGGGGGTGTGATCCCAAAAGATGGTTCCACAATAGTACTCACTTCGAAATAAAAAGGGAGTTTAGCCCCTCGTTTTTCTAATTCAAGCATGTATAGTGGAGGGTTGAGTCTCATCATGATGTTGATAATCTTATGATTCTTCAGATTTTGAACTATTTCGGTGATTTCCTCATGTGACATCCCAAAGGGACTATTGATAAGATCCTCCACTTGTCCTTCCTCTTGTGGATTTTGTGATGATGAGGGAAAGTTAGTTGAAGGATTGCTTGATTCAACGAGATTCATTTAGGAGTTTGTTTGGCTTAGGTCACTTGAAGCGGGTGTTTCTTTGTTGGCTTCCATGTTCTTCTTGTGTTGAGATCTAGTTTGCACCATAAAATAGGGATCATTTTTTCAAGAATATGGGAGATGAATCTCTAATTCTTTGGATTGATATATCTTTAGGTACAAAAAGAGAAATTTTTAGGATGTTTTAAGGATCAAAGCATGATAATGATATGGATGTTAGATGGATGTTTGATGGATGATTGGAACTCTTGAGAAAATATTGAAGGATATTTTAAACTTTAGGACTTGATTTGGGGTTGATTTGTTTTGGATTTGGTTTTTTCATGGACTCATAAACTCTAAGAGGTTGGATTTTGTCTTAGAGTTAAATCGTTCACAAGATGCTAATTTGTCTAGGTGTGAGAAGAAGGATTCATCTAAACACTCTTATCCAAACAAGATGATTTTGATAATAAACTCCTAAATCCCAAGATGTTGGATGTTATCAAGGGATGAATTTGTTCACAAGTTTTGATAATTTGATCAAATATGTGGAGAAGGATGCATCTACACATATTCAATCAAACAAGGTGATTTTGGATTGGTTTCAAATGATTTTCCCAAAGTTTAACATGAAATATTTTTCAAAGATTTTTGAAGAGTTGATGATGAGATGATTTTGGTTTTGATGTTCAAAGATGGTTGAAGGTTTGATTTTGATCATAGGTTTACCTAAAAAGACACTTGTTTACTAGACCTTGGTATTGAAGAACATACAATACTTTTAAGGACCTCTATAACTAAGAAGTGGTTCAAACTGAGCATACATTTCCGGATTGTTCAAAGGAATGAGTCTATAGAACCTTGTGAATTTTTTGCTTATTTTGATATGTTGCTTTTGATTACACTTCCTAATGTATTTCTTGATGACCTTTCGAGTGTGACTCCTAAATTTTGAACTTTGGCTCAAGGACCTTTGTTTTGGGATTTTGACTTTCTTGGAAATCATGAGGGATTAACACGTGTGAGACCCAATTCTGTTTATCTTTGCTTAGTGATTTTGTTTTACCACAAACACTTCTTTGATTATATTTCCAAACTAGATGTCCAATGTCTCAATTTATTTGAATCCCATAAAGTATGTTATGTGGAATTTTGATGAAGTCAAGGCAAAAATCCAAGTCAATGGAATTTTAATTTTAGTAGGAAAATTGAGATGTAAATCCAAGTGTTTAGAAACCTCTAAGGAAAAAATTCCAAGGGAAAACAATAACACATGAATTTGGTCAATTGTATTTGCCTCCTAAAGGGTTTGAAATTTTCATGATGTTAAATGTTTGTTTTCCAAATGTTTTCGAACAAGCAAAGCATTTTTTAACTGAGAACAAGCACAACCTTATGGATATGAAAGACAATATTTGTTGAGTCCCTACTTGGACAAGTCCAACTACGCTTATCTTTAGCGAATGGTTAGATGCTTGACCCCACTGGCTCCCCACTCACTTATATGAGGCAGCTAAGCATCAACACCCATGAAACTCCCATGACATGCTTTCCATTTCTACTAAAGACCGTAAAAGTGTGGGGTGGCTTCAAAGCGACCGTTCTTGCACCAACAAATAGATAAGTATTTTGGCCTTTCTACAACAAGGGTTTTAATTCGGACTTTTCGTTCATAGGGGTTGACCCAACGTGGCGAGAGACCATTGCTGCCCTTCTTGTTGGAGCCAACCACGTAATACTGGCATTTATTCCAATACCCACATTTATATCCTGACTAGAAATACTCTTGGTTTTAGAGTGTTACTAGTTGATTCGTTCCCTTGGGTGAGTAATTTTTCCCCAAGGCAAGCCCTCTAAGATTTTAAAAAAAGCGAGAAAACATATTCATAGTTCGATCAACCTTCGTTTAGAAACAAAGGGAGAACACATGCAATAGGTTTACTCACACTCGCACAATGTTTTGTTCAATTTTAATCCCCAAAATGAAATGTGGAGGTGATCACTTTATCCCACCCTAAGACCATAAAAAATCCTTTTGATTCTCAAAATCGCCGTGATGTGCGAGAGAAGTGCATATGTCTTTTCGATGGCATTAGTTTAATTAAGTAATCACATAGCAAAATTGCACATGTTCTTTTTAATCCAACAAAAGCAATAATGATTTCTTTTTATAGCACCAAATGAAGTGTGAGAATTTGCTTTGTTCAATTATTATCCCCAAACAAAATCTAGTGAGTTTGTGTCCCAAATTTCATTTTAAGCTCATTTTGTAGCAAGAATTTAAAAAGTTCTTTTTAGGGCCCAAAATGAAACTAGTAAGTCCTAAGTGTGAAAGATGGCAAATTTTTCCTTAAAAGGAATAGTGAATCCTCTAAAAGTGTTGAACAAACACTAGAGTGTTTAAAAACACTTGGTATCACAATATGAGGTCATCATGCTTATTTTCTTCTTCACCCTTGACCAATCCAATCCTACAAGAAAATCAATTAGATTATGTAAAAACAGAGGTCAAGAAAGCAGAAAACATGCCAAATAACCATAATTTGATAAAAGAACACGTGTTAGAAATAACTTTTCACCTTTTACTTCCCTCCAGTGGTGCAATCCACGAAGGCGTTGTAGTTTGAAGTCACCAGTGGTGTTGTATAGCACCGCTTACCAGTCAACGTCGCTCTACAGCCAAACCAATGAGCATGAAGGCGTCACTATTTTGATCAGTGGTGCAGTTTGGATTTTGAAAAGATTCCAGCGAGCCAAAAAGCGTCAGCAGTTCTGTTTAAAATTTTGAATTCTAGGTGAGAAGTCTGAAGCGTCGTAGTTTGAACTTTTCAGCGGTGCTATATGGCGATGCTGAGTTCTCAGCAGTGCTAAATAGCAATGTTGAGCTTCCAACGGTGGAGTTTTCTGTAAACACACAAAAAACTCAGCAAGAACACAACAAACAATACATTAATAAGGTCAATGCAAGTTAGAATATAGATCCCTCAAGAAATCCATTTATTGTAAGAGAAAAGGAATAACATGAAAAATACAACAAACTTAAAGCTAAAATATCAAATCCTATTCTAAAACAAAGCAAACTCTAAATCTCTTGAGGGAGTTGGTGCCAATTTGATGTGAAAATTGGCCCTTTCCCAACTCCAATGGTGTGATGAAAATGATTTGATGAAGATTGTGATCAACTTGGTTGAAGATTGATGAATGCTCCAAGACAAAATGTGCATAACCTAGCTATGAAACTCAATAAGATGGATGAAGGTTGCTATGAATTTGAGTATAGTAAGTTTACTCAAGCTGTGGATGATCAATTAAGGAATGGAGCCTCCTATTTATAGAATGTCAAGTTGAGGAGATGTCCAAAATAGAGCAATGTGGGACTAAGAATCAACAAATAGCAAGCTGCCACTTGTCAACATGTGAATGGATGGAGGATGTGCAAGTTTTGAAGAATGTGTCAATAAATGCATATATTTGAATTTTGAAATTGTTGAAATGACATGTAAGAGGGAAAGAAGATGCATTGAATGCCACTTGGCTCAAGGAAAAAGGACTTTCTAGGTGGAGTAAATGCCTTGTTGGAAGGACAAAGTCCACTTGGATTTTTGAAATCAAATTTGAGGAATATTCCTTTATTATACCTTTTGAGAGAAAATAGAGATCTAATAAATGAATTAAATCTATTTTCTTGTGCAAGTTGCAAAAGCTAGAGGATGGGACATGGATGGAGATTAAATTAATCAAGGTTAATTAATTTAATGAGAGATTAGATGATGTGACAAATTTGACTTAGATTTATGGATTTATTTAAATCAAATATGAGAAAAATATGATTTCAAGATTAATTAAATAAAGATTTTTATTTTATTTAACCAAGGCGATGAAGTTAGATTAAACTAAATAAGGTTTTAATTTATTTAATTTAATAAGATGACTTTAGGGATTTAATCAAATAAAATTGATTATTTAATTAAAAAAGGATAATTAGATCAGATTGATTGATTTAATTAACAAGAAAGGATGACTTAATTAGATAAATGATTTATTCAATTAAGAGAGGAACTTTGATTAATTTAATCAAATAAAGGTATTTGATTAAATGGTTAGACCAAGGGATGATTCGGGATGAAGTGATGTTAGTGGTCGGGATCATATGTGCAGTGCTAATTAGTACATTTTACGTGTCTACAGTACGAGTACTAGAGTTTTTTTGGTTGATGGAAGGAGGTTCTTGGATGGGTTGAAACATGAGAACATGTGTTATGCCTTAGTTCCTAAGAAGACTGAAGATTTGAAGCATGTAGAAGAACAACCGGAAGAGATAAAGGAATTGTTGACAGAGTATGAAGAGATCATTTCAAACAATGTACTTGATGAATTACCACCTGTGAAGAGTATTAGTCATTACGTGGATCTGATTCCTAGAGCTAGTTTGCCTAATAAAGCAACACATCGGATGACACCGACAGAGAATGAAGAGTTGAATAGACAAGTGCAATAATTGTTGAGGAAGGGTTTGATCATAGAAGAAGGATGGAGAATGGACAATGTACACAGATTCTAGAGCCATAAACAATATCACGGTGAAGTGTAGATTTCCTTTGCCCCAAATGGATGACATAATGGATTGTTTGAGTGGAGCTAAATACTTTACAAAGATATATTTGAAGAGTGGCTATCATTAGATCAAAATTAGAGAAGGGGATGAGTGGAAAACAACATTCAAGACAAATGAAGGATTGTATGAGTGGTTGGTGATGCCTTTTGGATTGAAAAATGCACTGATTACTTTCATGAGGTTGATGAACGAGGTTTTGAAGAAATTCTTGGGTAAGTTTGTGATCGTGTATTTGGATGACATCTTGATTTTCAGTAAGAGTAGAGAAGAAAATTTGTTGCATATAAGACAAGTTTTACAAAGGTTGAGAGAAGAGCAGTTGTTGATAAACATTAAGATGTATAGTTTCATGACGGAAGAATTGGTATATCTGGGATTTGTAATCTCTATGAATGGATTGAAGATGGATCCTAAGAAGGTGAAAGTAATTGTTGAGTGGCCTACACTAGATAGTATTAGAGAGGTACGATCATTTCATGGATTGGCTAGTTTCTACTGGAAGTTCATTAGGAATTTTAGTTATATTTGCAGTCCTATGACAGAAACAACGAGAGGAGATAAGAAGGATTTTAGATGGACATCTGGAGTAGATTGAAGTTTTGAGTTGTTGAAGCAAAAGGTGACTGAACAACCTGTGTTGGATTTACCAGATTTCAATAAGGTATTTCAAGTAGACTATGATGCAAGTGGAAATACAATTGGAGCAGTGTTGAGTCAAGAAGGAAGACCTGTAGCTTATTTCAATGAGAAATTGAATGATGTTAGGAAGAGATATTCAATGTATGATCAGGAATTTTATGCTATAGTTCAAGCCTTGAAGAAGTGGAGACATTATTTGTTTCCTAAGGAGTTTGTGTTGTATACGGATCATCAGGAATTGCAATATTTGAATAGTCAAGGTAAGTTGAATCAGAGACACATGAGATGGGTAGAGTTCTTGCAGAGTTATACTTTTGTTTTGAAGGATAGGAGTGGAAATTCAAATAGAGTTGTTGATGCTTTGAGTAGGAGAAGGAATTTACTGACAAAGATGAGAGTGGAGGTATTAGGATTTGATGAATTGAAGAACTTGTATGAGGAAGACCAGGATTTTGTAGAACCTTGGAGAGCTTGTAACGAACCAATTTCAGAGGATAGAAGTCAGTGGTTGGATTATTTCATTCAGGAGGACATGTTGTTCAAAGGCAATCAGTTGTGTATACCCCGGAGTTCAATGAGGGATAACTTAGTGAAGGAGAAGCAAGGTGGAGGAATGTCAGGACGCTTTGGAGTTGATAAGACAGTGGCATTGGTGAGTGAGAATTACTTTTAAGGATGTTAGGAAATTTGTGCAGAGTTGTAGAGTTTGTCAAGTTGCAAAAGGAAGTAGTCAGAATATTGGATTGTATAAGCCTTTGACAGTTTCAAAGAGACCTTGGGAAGATATCAGCATGGATTTCATACTTGGTTTGTCGAAGACACAAAGAGATAATGATTTTGTATTTGTGGTGGTAGATAGATTTTCTAAAATGACACATTTCATACCTTGTAAGAAGACAATAGATGCAGTACATGTAGCAGACTTTTTTTTCAGAGAAGTGGTCAGATTGCATGGATTACCTAGGAGTATTGTTTCAGACAGAGATGTAAAGTTTGTTGATTACTTTTGGAGGACACTTTGGAAGAAGCTAAAGACAGATTTGAAGTTCAGTTCTACTTTTCACCCATAGACTAATGGACAGACAACGGTAGTAAACAAGAGTTTAGGGAATTTTCTAAGATGTTTGGTTGGAGAGAAGACCGAAAGTTGGGATTTAGTCCTTGCACAAGCAGAGTTTGCTTACAATAATTTAGTGAACAGGAGCACAGGAAAGACACCTTTTGAGATTGTTACTAGAGTTCATCCTAGAGGTATATCATAATTGAGAGACATCATTATGGAAGATAAGAGGAGTGTAGAAGCAAAAAAAATTGCAAAACACATGAAGAAGTTGCATACTCAAGTGAAACAACTGGAAGACATGAACCAGAAGTATAAGGAGAAAATAGATGAAAAGAGGAGACATAAGGAGTTCAAAGTTGGGGATGAAGTGATGGTATATTTGAGAAAGGAGAGACTTCCATTTGGCACTGACAATAAGCTAAAGATGAGAAAGTTTGGACCTTGTAAAATCTTGAAGAAAATTGATTCAGGAAATGCATATAAAGTGGAGCTACCAGAAGGCATGGGTATATTGTTTATATTCAACATTGCAGATCTACATCAGTATCATGAAGCAGAATTCAGTGAAGACAGTGAAGCAAAATTGGAGAATTAGTTTCCTAAACAGCAGTTAGATGAGATTGAGGAGATTTTGGATGTTAGAGATGGGTGGAAGACTCATGGAAGACAGTACAAAGAATATCTTGTGAAGTGGAAAGGTAGACCAGTGGAGGATTATTCTTGGATTTCTCAGGTTAAGGTAGACCATCTTGATTTTCCTTTAGCCCTAGAAAAGTGAGGGACTCACTTTTCAATAACCCCAGATGTCTGATGCAGGAGCATCCTTGGTTCTTAGCAATCTTGCATCAACCAAAAATATTTTCTTTCAATTTTGTTCTTATTTTGTTCTTGCTCAGTTCATGTTGGTGGACTCGTCATATTTGCTCACCAAACCCTACAGATCTTTGTGTACATCATGGACATGTTCATTTTTCTTATTCCAATATTTGAGCATGATTGGATCTTTTTCTGGCAAGTTATCGCTTTCGGAGTTCATGACAATTTCTTGAACCGACACCGGAATAGTTTCCAATCCTAACGGCTAATTTGATTGTTCATGGATCGTCCCTGTGACTTGTGGATCTCGATGGTGTGATCTTAAATGTTTCGTGGAGTGTCCCCGACCTTCCCTATAGGTCCACACTTCATTTTATGCACCTGTTGATGGAGTAATTCAAATTTGAGCCCAACCTATTCATGCGCACGTTACATTTTCTTTCCTTAGAGAATGTAATGACCTTTGGCCGACGTGGATGTTTCCAGAATCGCAGATATGATATAAAGCTTGTAATCAATTAGTAGTAGTGGTAGTTGATTGAGTAGATCCGAATTGTAAGATTCCAGCTCGCATATAGGAGCATATTGGAATGTTGTAATTAGGACATGTTATATTAGGCCTGTGAGCTGAATCTATAAGCCCAAATGTTGTCGACTAAATGTAATTGAGATTTCTATTAATGAGAATACTGGTATCTGCATTTTCCTCCATACTCTGTGTTGCTTTAGTTGTGTTACTCGTGTTGCACAGTCTGGATTGTTCTCCTTGAGTACCCTCCTACCGTGACTGCATTAGAGACCATGAGAGAGAGAGGGGTAAAGAGATGGAGATGGAGATGGAGATGGAGATGGAGATGGAGATGGAGATGGAGATGGAGATGGAGATGGAGGAGAGGGATATGGAGAGGAGAGGGAAGGATAAAGAGAGAGAGAGAGAGAGAGATAAATATATAGAGAGGGAGAGAGAGAGAGGGAGGGAGAAATAGAAAGATAAATTTAGATTCTTATTTTTGGCACATAATAGTTGTCATTTACTTGAAACAATACAAGATGATAAAATGCGTTAGTCAACGTGCTTTCAAGTTAATTGTTTAGACTATTCAAGAAGTGTTCTAATCAATGAAATCAATCTTGGTTGTTCTTGGATTTAGGGTGTTTTTTGAGTTTGGATGCAAGTTTATGTAGCTTCATCAACAAACGGACCTAAGGCTTGCCAATAGGTATTTGAAACTCTACAAACGCAAGCTCAAGACTCTCAAATGTATTGATCAATATCATTGAGCTCCCTCACTAAAGTATTGTAGTAGTTGGAGATGAAATTGTCAACAAGTATTCAAATATAGGGCTTTGATTCAACAATTGTAGATCCAAGTAATAAGCTTGCAATCACAATTTAAATTTAACTTCAACTAAAGAATTTTTAAATAAATGAAATAACTATAATTTGAATGTCAATCAATAGTTATGTATAGCATGGAGGTCATTTCACTTTCTTCACAATCCCTTATAATGTGTGGGATCCCAAATTGGGAAGTGAGGAAGAAGAGAAGGGGAAGATGCCCTTTGTGAGAAAAATCTTGCACCCGCAATGAGGAAAAATCTCATAGATTTAATGAAATTATTATGACATTGACAATAGTTTTAGATGTATTCTCGAAAAGGGAGAAAAAAATGGCAACAAAGATAAAGGTGAAAGCAATGCTACCAAAGGAGCACAAGGCATGGATTGTTCAGTTTCTTGTGGCTGAAAATAAAATTCCCTACATAGATATTAAAAAGGTCGCCTTGACCTCTCCTAGTCAACACAATTTTGATATCTCCAAATGTAATAATTTCTTCCACTTTGTACAATGCAAACAATTGAGCCACAATAGTCATTCACCATATAATGTATTATACGGTTTTGATATCTCTAAATGTAATAATATAATATAATGCATATCCTACAATTATTGCATTCCATGGGATGACATCTCTTTGAGACATTATGCCAAATATTTAATGCGCCATGTTTACGGTTACACATTTTCTATACCTATCCACCAAGGTAGTTGCATTTATAACATCTAACAAAAATCACCTTTCTATTATTCTTTGATATATGTCATACCATGGTTTAAAGCTCTTATTTTGGCACAAGAAAGGAGAAAGCAAGTAAAGGTTGTGGAGACTCTTTATACATACCAATTGCATTTGCTTGAAGGATTCTAAGAACTTTTTAACAAATCCATTATGTTCATTTCGTAGTCATAGTAGGCTATGAGATCATGTCTTTGGTACATTCTATCAAACAACATGCATAGCTTGTTTTTGCTTACATGCCGACAAGGGCAATTTTAACTATAACATATCACAAAATTTCTTTATCCTTTATATTTTGATGGATGTTCATACCCTTTTCTAAAACTCCCATTTTGGTAAAAGCAAGTTGCTAGCAATGATTATGGAATTTGGTTTCATGACCACCAATTGCATTTGCTTCAAAAGGGATAGAGAGATAAAGAGAGCGAGAGAGAGAGAGAGACAAAGAAACAGAGAGATGAAGACGGAGATAAAGAGATATAAAGGGGTGTTGCCACAATAATTGGTTGCACTTTTTGGAACATCCTGATTTTTGCCTGAAAACACATATTTAAAAAAAATATAATGATTTAAGCCTTGAAATGTTCTATTTAAAGGATTTTAATTAAAGAGGGTTTGATCAAGCCCCTTTAGATCAAACCCCCTTGGATAGAACCCCTCTAGTTTTAAACCACATCTATAATGGAGTCTCCTCTGCACCTATCAAAATGCTGATAAAAAACTACTTTTGATTTACCTTTTGGAGGATCAAATGAATTCATTTAAAATTTATGTTTTGTAAGTATGTAGCCCTTATTATAAGCTTCCCAAAAAGTACAATTTTAAATATATTTAATTTGATTATTATATTTATTTTTTATTTCTTGTGAATGTAGGTTTTTCAATGAACATCAAAGTTTTTGTTTCACACATGAAAAAAATAGGAAAATAGAAAAAAAATCTAAAAAACATATGTCCACTAGGTATTGATGTCCTTATTCCAACAAAAAAGAATAAGTTAATTTGAATGCATACCAAAAATGTTGTGTTACACAATACACCTTTGTCCAAATTATGATTACTCTAACTTAGAAAATTAATTAAAAAATATATGCAACAAAAAATTATGAAAAATTATTCATTCTCTAAATATTGGTGTGACAAATTTGTATTTTAAAAATTAGAATTGTATATTTTCTATTAAAAAGTTATGTGTTACACAGTAAACATCACTTTTTTAAAATGTTGTTTAGTAGAAAAAATAAGTTATTAAAAATTACATAAAATGATTCACAATTTATTTTAATTTTTTTTTTTAAATATATAATTAGAATCTACACACAAAATCTCATAAATCACTAGTTAGCTTCATCTTCAAATTCTTAATGGTTTAGCTGTTATAGGTGTAAAAAAGCGAAGATCTGGTGAAAAATGTTGATTTCCATGTCAAGTTTGGCCAAAAAGTGTAACCCATTATTGTGGGATCACCCAAAGAGGGAGAGAGAGGAAGACATGTATAGAGAGAAAGAGATAAAGAGATAGAGGGAATGACAGATAAAGTGACACAACGAGAGAGATGGGTTGAAAGATGGATCCCTATAAAAATGTGTTATCTTTGGATTGCTAGTGCAAAAAAATGATTAAAATTCAATCTCTCCTTTTTCTCTTTCTTTATTTAAGTCCTCTTATTTTTATCTCTAGCTCCATCTCTCAATTCTTCTCTTTACTTTTCTTTATATATTTGTCTCCTCTATCTCTTTTTTCACTTCCCCTCTCCTTTTCTCTCTTTTTCCCTCTATATCTCTTTTCTCTATCTCTCTCACACTCTCTTTCTTTCTATATTCCCTTTGTATGTTGCATGGATTTTAATAACAAAAAATAATAAATAAATAAATAAGTAGTAAAAAGGCACCTTCTCTTCAAAAGAACAAGTTGGATCTATTTCATGGCTTGATTTGATATAAGTAATTTCTAATACATGTAGATTATGTATATCTTGATAGATAATAACTCTTCCAATAAATATTAGTTGACAATAATTAACCATATTTTAGCACATCGCATTGTGCATGTTTTAATCTATTTTTTTGTTTACAAGTTGTTACTCTTTTAATATGTTTCATTTTATTTTAAACTTTTTAGGTTTGGTTTTGCTTGTAATTTTAATATAAATATTCAAATTTTAGCTTTAACAATTTTAATATAGTTTATTTTTTTAAAATATTTTATTTGAATTATGATTTTAATTTTTAAAATTTAATTTATTTAAAAATTTAACTATATTTACATTCAGTTATTAAATTTTTTATTAGTTAATATTGAGTTTATTTTTCAATGAATGTTAATGTTGTTTGTAATATATTAATTATATTTGTGAGGTACATATTTTATTAATATTTCAATTCTAATATTTATCATTGTTTTGTTTAAATTATTATTTTTATTAATATTTAGAGTTTGATATATTTGACTTTGCATTTAGTTTAATTTATTTTAATTTTTAATTTAGATTTGAGTTTCAAATTTATTTTAAGTATCTCTCGTTCTCTCAATCTCTCCAACTATATCTCTTTCTCTTCATCTCTCTGACTTTATATCTCTGTCTCTATCTCTTTCTATACATATCTTTATCCACTTCTATCTCCCTATCTCTCCATCTCTCTCCCTATCTATATTTTTCCCTATCCCTCTTTATCTCTCTATATTCTCCTCTATTTCTCTCCCTATCTCCCTCTATATATTGAGCTATCTCTCCCTCTCTCCTCCCTCTTTTCTCTCCCCCCTCTCTCTCCCTCTCCCTCTCCCTCTCCTCCCTCTCCCTCTCTCCTCCCTCTCTCCCTCTACCTATATCTCTCCATCCCTCCCCTCTTCTTTTGCTCTACTTATCTCTCTCCCTCTCTCTATCTCTCTCCAACCCTCGCCATCCCCCCATCTATCTCTCCATCTCTACCTTTCTCCAATTCTCTTCCCATATATCTTTATCTCTCTTCCCATTTATCTTTATCTCTCCATCTATACTTTCTCTATATTTGTTTCTCTCTCTCTCTCAATATCTCCTCACATTTCTATCTAAAATCACTCACCTCTCTCCTCTTATCTCTCTTTATCTCTTCTACCTATTTGACGACTTCTTCCTCTTGCTCTATCGTCATCTCTACCTCTATCTATCTTCCTCTCTCCCCCTCTATCTCTAGACATGTCTCCCTCTCTCTATCCATCCATATCCCTCCCTCTCGCTCTTCCTCTTCCTAGACCTCTATATTTATTATATTTTTTGCCTCTATCTCTCCATATTTCTTCCATCTCTCCTATCTTTATCTCAATATCTCTCCATCTCTTTGCCCCTATATCTCTCCCTCCCTACCTCTTTATACATCGCTTCTTATCTCTATCTCTATCTTAGTCTCCCTCTCTCATTCTCTCCCCCTCTATATATTTATCTCTTTCATCCCTTTCTATCCCCTCTCCTCTCTCTCTCTTATATATCTCCCTCTCTTAACTTCCACACCTCTCATTCTCTCCCTCTCTATATATTTATCTCTTTCATCCCTTTATGTCCCCTCCTCTCTCTTATATCTCCCTCTTACCTTCCACACCTCTACACCTCTGACATACCCACTCTCTTATATCTCCCTCTCTTAACTTCCAAACCTCTTCCATACCCACTCTCTTATATCTCCCTCTCTTACCTTCCAAACCTCTTCGACATACCCATTGCACACCAAGGTGTGATGGCTAGTAATTATTATCATATTTTCTAAATAATGATCTATTATATTTTAACTTCATGTGTGTCTTATCAAATGAATAGGTGAAGTATGACTACAAAGTAGGCACAACCACCCCAATCATAACAATCTAAAGGTTAAGTCTAATTTTTTTCATTTTTAAATATCTACATAAATCACAATATTGGTACATAACTACAAGTATGCCGAATGATCGTGTAATGCAACACCCCTCAAGAACATTATTCGAACTTTTCAAAAATAAGTTAACATGATCAACTAAAGCCAACCATATGTCGGGTTAAAAAGTAAGTATAATCTTAATATATTGAACATTCAATATAAAAAATGTATATTAGTCCACATGCAAATTAAAATGGCCATATATAACTAAAGGTTACAGAATTAATCTGGCCTGAATTTAAGTATTCGTGTTCACTTAATCCACGTGAGGTGGATTATTTGAATGTTTAGTAGGGTTGTGATCACTTTTATCCTAAAAAGGACAATCTAAAAAATATCTCAATAAAGTTTATATTAACTTAAATCTTAGTGAGAATTATGTTACAAACCTTTACTGAGTACTGCATCGATATAAAAAAATCATGGATCAATTAATGTTTTGAGTCTAGAATTATGTACTTGTTAAGCTTTGTCATTAAGCTACCACAATTCATCTTTGATTCAGTTGACTCATTTTTCAATGCTCCCTTCGAAGACTTAAAGACTGTTTTCATGGACCACCAAAGAGTTGAACCTTGCTTAATGCTTAATGCTCTACCACGGATGGGAATCGAGATCTGTACGAATTGTGAATCTTTCCCTATTTTTTATGAGCAGTAGTTTTATATCAGTTATTATTTTTTTGTCGGGATTTTGAATTGCTGCGCTGTTCCATGGAGTCTCAGGACAGCAAGACGGGTCTCAAAGATGGCAGCAAGATGGTAAAGATGGCGACAGAGCCCCTAAGTTTAAGGGACAATGCTCCTCACAGTGTTGGGAGTGCCTCCACCACCAAACCTGCATTAAGACCTTCGAAACTACAAAAACTTTCATGATGCACATCAAAACGACAAATTTATCACTGTATTTTCTACAATACCCAAGTCCTTACTATTACTAACCAAATCTTGATTCCTCAAAAACTTACCGGTGAAGATAAAAATTCTTTCTGAAGAATCTAATTAGTCTAAAACTTATCGGTGAATCTAAAAAATCTTACTAAAGAATCTAAGTAGTCTACATAACGAGGGCTTAAAGTAGATGAGGATCGATCGACTGAGAAACCATAAATGGATAGATGGAAAGTAGTTGTCCAAGTTCCCGACTGATTGATAGGAGCACTTCAACAGTTAGGGCTAGACTTCCTCTTGCTCTCACCCTCCACGCTCAAACCGATTAAGACTTGGCTAATACTCTCAATTTTATTATTCTAACTCTCCCTCTTGCAGCCTTTCTCACCTTTTTGTCACTGCTTTTAGGGTGGCTGGAGCCCATAACAAGGTGGGTGGATTAATCGCTCAAAAATAATGTGGGGGAAGTATCACACAGCGTACGTATATCATATTGACCTTCTCTTTAGTCAGAAAGGCACAAATCAGCTTAGCACTTACAATTCCTCAAAAATAACGTAAATAAAATATAAACGAGATAATAGAAGTTATGCATGGGCTCCCAATAGAATTATAATTAAGATATAATTGATTAGCGTCCCTGGTTAAGGTATTCCGAACAACAAAATATCATTTATACATTAGGGTCGTGGAAGCCAATTTTCCTGTAGGTCATTGTACTTCAAAGAAATTTTTCAAAAGGTCTATTTTGAGGCAGCAATAATCACATACATGTGTTCTGAACAATCCTTTTACACAAAAGGAAAAATTGTGAAATACAGAATCATATACATATATTGTTCTAAATATATCATTTTAAGCAAAAAGCAATTTCTGTCATTTTGTTTACACAACCAAGTAATTGATAAACACTCAGTCCAGATGAATGAGCATGTCATGACAAGTTCTTTCCTGGAGCGTACATGGTTTTCCTGTACATATATTAGTAGTCTAACATTGTAGAATAACTGCGTAGAATAAGACACCAGATACTTAAGATACTCTACGCAGGAAGGTATCCAAAGCAGTAAACGATAAATTTGAAAGTTTTGATATGATGATGTATGCATGATTTGCATATACGAAATATTACACTAATTGTTCGCTATAGACAATTTATATGTGCATTGTCAGGCAGCTTCTGCAAAGCCTACTCTTAAGTTCCCGTAATCAAAAACTGTATGGTACGCACCCATGAAAATATCTCCGAGAATCCTGCAAAAGAAAAAGTTAATTAAAAAACTACATACTCTAAATCTAGATTTGCAAATAGATTAGAAATTGTAAATGGCGCAACATACCATATAGGTCCCAGTGGTGGAGGAACATCCAAGCCCATGAATCCACTTATGCACTGAACCGCAGCACCTTCGCCAACTTTAAGAATATACTGCCAGCCACAATTAACGTATAAATCATGTATTACTTAGGCATCTGATTAAAATCATGTTCAAAAAACATCCATAAAAGGATACAAACATAAGCCAAAATAGCTCTAATACCAAAGTGTCACTAATAAAACTGTTAAAAGAACAACTATATCAAGCAAGTGCATGTGACTTGGCAAATGAATTTCGTGAGAAATTATGGCATTCGAGCTGGGCACAACACTAAAAGGGTGTTTGATGTCACTGTTATCAAGGCTACTCTAGCAGAGGGATGACTCTCACTTTCTGCTAATCCAGACTTCTACTTGCCTCAGTCATATTCCAAGCGATTTTTATTCTCCGTGCATGTGACTTGGCAAATGAATTTCGTGAGAAATTATGGCATTCGAGCTGGGCACAACATTAAAAGGGTGTTTGATGTCACTGTTATCAAGGCTACTCAAGCAGAGGGATGACTCTCACTCTCTGCTAATCCAGACTTCTACTTACCCCACTCCGTGCTCCAGCATAAGGTGGTCCCTTTTTTAGACCTTCAATCTTCATGAAGCCATTTTATTGCAATAGCATAGTGGCCTCCAATTACAATCCTTGATTTGCTCTCCATCTCCAAATAGAAATAATATTAAGAACACTCATTTCCACTACAAAACCTTTTTGATTCCCCTTTCCTCTGAAAAAGGTAACTGTAAAATCCCCATCGCCAAAACCCTTTTTGTCCCTTTCCCTATAGAAAAGGTAACTGTAGACTTTGAGATCTCCACGTTACTTAGACGTCTGCTCTCATTCAGTGCAAGTGCAGACAGTATAACATGGAGTAAAAGAAAGACCATTTAGTGATTTAAAAAAATGGTTAATATGCAGATCCGGAAGGTTCCACAGTCATGCACATCCTGCAAGTTCAATTGCACCAAGGTGTGGGTCACTTGCAGTGCAGATCGAGCATGCTACAGGTATTCATTTAACATTCCAAACAGTAAAAAGGGTCTGTCAAATAGTTGTTTCTATCCTTGTGCGGGACATTTGGACATCTTTCTTCTGTTGGAATCATTATTGCTGAGCAATTCTTATTGCTTTTGGCAATGCTGCAGCAAGCACAAAAAATGATGGACAATTGGTGTGTGTTTGGCAAGTGGTTACGTAGGCATATTGGTGGTAGTCCAAAACTTCATCATGAAGCCCGTGGAATTCAATATCCATACCTGCATTGGTCAGTTCTGGGCAAAAAGCAGCACCTAGGTATTCATTTAGGGTAGAGGAAAACTAAAGGACAGATTTGTCTCTTGGGAAAAATGCCTTCATATCTTGTATCAGCCATGTTTGCCTCTTTTGTGGCTAGTTGACGATACTTAGGGCAGCAGCCATTTTGTGCGTTGCTGGCAGCTTCCTTTCGCCTTGATGGGCAACATCCTTCCCTTTGCTGGCAACCGTTATTGCAGGGATGAAGATCATTTGGATTGCCCATATAGACTTTAAACATTGCCATGTGAAGCAACTGTCCCACTTTCATGCTTGGGTACAGACAAGAGAGGAATCAGAGCAGCCGATGGGTCACTAGACAAGCAGGTTGACTCAAGAGCAGGACTATCATTGCTAGGTTGAAGAGGACAGAAGATTTGCAGTGGTCCTGTAAAGCGCAGGAGCAAAGTGGATGTAGAGGAAGTTGTAAGTTTTGTACAGCTTCATTATGGCCATTGTAATGGTGTGATCTCCGTGTATTGATACTGGTTTTAGCAATGGGATACCTTTCCTTCCTAGAGTTTTTCACCTATTTGAGTTTTCTCAAGTTGCAATCTCGTGATTCGCATTTTGCATTTTGTGTGCACTGTGTTATTTAGTAATTCTAATATTTATGCCATTCCATGCTGATTAGCCTTTAGCACGTTGTATACTGAGAGAGAGCTAGTGAAGAATTTGTGTCAAATGTATCCCTAGGAATATAAACCCAGTGATTACGGATCATTGGCCTTCAGAAGTGCAAATTTGATTATGGGATTTGAGGCAGATGTCTCTTCAAAGACAGGCAATTCCTCATCAACTCTGATACACTAAAGATCAAAGACATGTCATTGTTTGCTCACTTTCCATGTACTGACACTGATTTTAGTCATGGAATGCTGGTGGCATATCCTTCCTAGAGTTTTTCACCCATTTGGGTTTTTTCCTCCAATTGAAATTTCGTGCCATGCGTTTGGCATTTTGCATCCCTTCTGTTCTTGGTAATTCAAATATAAATGCTGCTGCATGTTGATTAGCCTCTATGGCAGTGAGTGCTGAGAGAAACAATTTAGAGCTAGTGAAGAAACTGCGTTTGATGCATCCCTCTATGGTTATAAACCTAGAGATTATAATTCATGTGGCCTTCAGAAGTGAATTTTTGATTATGGGATTCGAGGTTAGATACCTCTTCAAAGGTTGGCAATTCCTCAAAACAATTCTGATACACTGAAGATCAAAGGAATGCCATCGTTTGCTCAAAACTTGACACAAAGACATGCAATGGACCTGCAGGCAGATCTGCATGGGCCTTGTAAGATTTGCATTGGTTCCTTATATATATATATATATATATAGGATGGCATTCAATGGACCCCCACCTGCAGATCCACATGGGCCATGGACACACCTGACACAAAGATGTGCAATGGACCTGCACGCAGATCTGCATGGGGCTTGTAAGATTTGCATTGGTTCCTTGTATGTATATATAGGATATCATTCAATGGACCCACCTGCAGATCCACATGGGCCAACTTGTGAAAAGGCCTAACGACTACCACTGCCTAACTCTTCAGATTCTCTTTCATGGCACTGTCTTAACTTGCATTTGGAGTATCTTTGAGAATTCATCTCCATTTTACATTTCAGACTTATAGTAACATTGACCATTCATTCGGTTGAGACAGGAATAAATGTTTCACTTCATTTCAAGAAACCCAAAGTCCAGGAAGCCCTTCCTACACAAGGTTGTAAGTACAAAATGATTAGAAACCAAGGCTAGGTTGAAAATATAGAACCAACCTACTTGAACTTCTAATTTCAAAATCATCGAGGCGAGCCCCCTCCAACAGGTTTACCACCTTTAGTTGTATCAGGAATGTTTTCTTACATTGGATGGACTTACAAATGTTCATGTATATTTAACCACTGATGTGCAATAGGTTGAACACTCTCTTCCAACTCACACATAGTCTTAACTGAAATTCCTTTTATGGTTAATTTTCTCCAATACTATTGAGGATTCAACTTTGCAACCTTTCAAAGGAAGAAATTAAAAAATCCAGACGAGTGAACAAACAAGATAGCCAGTTTGCTACCATGGATGGACAATACATCTATTTTACACTAAGTTTCAGTCTTTTGTGATTAAAAACAAACCTGATCTGCTGTGAGGTTGAATTTTTTACTTCCAATCGAAAATGTAACAGTTGGCATGCTTGATATTTGATCACAGTCAACAACTGATTCTCCATTTGGGCTTGGCAATCGTTCACAGAGCTGAACATGACAAAGTCAGTGGTCTTGAGCATCACCTCAAAATATTTGAACTAAAAAATTCGAACTATCCATGCTATCAACACCTGGTAGTAATTGCATTCAAAATGACTAAATCAAGAGAAAAGGGAATCTTATATAATCTGATTACGAGGATAAAAGAAAACTTATAACCTGCTGCCAGTATTGCATCAAAAAATGACCAAATAGAATACAAGGAAGTTTTATAACCTGATTCATGTAGCTGAGAATCTGTTCCTTGGTCTGGTTTTGGGAGAGTTGGTTCTGCATCCACACAACTGCCATCTGACAAGCAGTGCACATTGCATCATTTGAACCAGAAGATGCCTCTGCTTCACGTGCTTCTTTGTCTAGTACGCTAGCTATACCCATGCTGCAAAGATCATAACCCATCTTAAAAGGGAAGGATCAAGAATGCCAACAAGGCATAAAAATGCATATTTTCCATAATCGAATGTGAAAAGCAACTTCACTAAATGTTTTTTACAGACTTTACTGAATACAAAGTTGTCCCTAGGATTATAGCAATCGCTGAAAGGTACAGTTTGATATATCATGAAAAGTAGACTGGGTAAATATGATAGCAAACAATTCCTATCAAATACAAATAAAGGGAATCTGACCTGACATCCCTTTGGCCATAATAAGGGCACAAGCCAATCTGAGAACAAACCTTCTGAGGACTTGTCTGCAAACAAGTCACTCATTTTAGAACAAGTCAACATCAAACCATATATCCACTAAACACACAAGGAATGGCTTTCAACAATCAATTCTGCTAGTAGCAACAAGTGACTAACTATATGTTACTAATTGCATCATACATGCACTAGTTCCTAATAGCACGTACTGAGAAATAAAGAACAAATTTTCACATGTTTTTTTGTCAAGCATTGGTCATAAGTCATTACTCATAACATACTAAATCAAAAAACAAACCTGTGCCATTAGGAGTTCAAATATCATATCACCATACTGTGATATTACAGTTTTGCATTCTTGGCTGACAATACCGGATGCACCAATTGCATGGTTGACTTGCGTAACTATACCCTATATCACAAACATCAGAAACATGCTTCTCAGAGACAGTTTGCTTTCAAATTTATAAAAAGCGGAATACTCAACAATTACAAGATACATCTATGTCAGCTTCCATAACATATTGATGGCAAAATTATATCTATAATTATATTATATATTATATACAATTCACCATCCAACTATTTGATATTATCTATTCCATATTGGTTATAGCACAAACTAATAATCTAATTACAGCTCCTTGTTGAGTGAAAGGATATTCTTTTAAGTTATGAGTGAAATAATATTCAAGTTATTTTTATGATCCATAGAGGGGCAGAAGTCCAACATTTTTTATCAAAGCCATTATTAATATCCACTTCATGACAACTATTGTATTCATATCAAAGCTTCAATTTCTAATAAGCTATTGTTTAATTTCTCTTGAAAAAATCCTCAGCTCTCTTTACAATCTTTCTAACAAATCTGCCTGTATTATATTCATAGATAAAGGTTTTCATATGAAATGATCCATTTCTCCTACACCAGCTAAATACTTTATGCCGCAGTGTTCAAACCATTTTCTACCACACTGAAGAACTTTTTATTTTTATATCTAAAATCAAATACTTCTATGAGTGCTATTATATCTTTGAATCTTTCCATACGAGAAATGTTGTCCTCTAAATTAGAGGGTATAAAAAGAATTAAATTGATTAATAAGTAATCTTTTTCAGTATTACTTTTACACAAAAAAATTGCACTTTAGAAATGAACGTAAGCTAAAGATTAATTTGGTGGATAGTATATGACAATAACAATTTAAGGTGATCTGGAATTACCGTTGGACCAGCTAGCAGGGAAGTTCCAGAATCTGCAATGGCAGCACAGCCTCGAGCGCAGAAGCCTGTAATAAAATGTCGATTCAATATTTGAATTCTGAAGTGTCATTACACTAATATTGAACTATTATAACAAAACAAAAAGGTCTAGAAAGCATATTGTCACCTGTTGATTCACCACCAATAAGAAAGTCTCCCATATCGAACTGAAACAATTTACAATAATAAGTTAGGAAAGTGGAAGGGTGAACAACTCTCCACCCAAAGAATGGTCTACTAAAAGAATACAAGAACCTTTGCATAAAATATCAAAATCATTCTACACCCTACCTGCCAATATCCCTTTCTTGTAACAGGCACATATGTATGGTTTCCCTTGAAGTGTTCAGCATCGACACCTCCAAACACAATCTCCCCGCCCTCCTCTTCATCTGCATTTCTGTTCATCCAAAAAGAAAAGACTGGCTCTTGGACAAGGCCCTGATCAATCATGTTATACCTGTCGAGAAACAGGAAAAAAATCAGTTAAAAAAGACTGAAAAAATGCAGACCTATGCAGTGATGAAAGGCTGACACTTACTATCAAACATAAGAGATCAAGCATCATAAAAATTTAGCTTGTTATAGAAGCCAAAACAACTAGGATAGCATTTGTTGTGTGCTTGCACTACAGGAGCAGACTAAGAGATTCGCACAATCAAAAAGTTCGTTATAGAGAAGAGAAAAACAGCACTCACCAAACTGGAACAACCTTGTCAACAGAAATCTCCTGAAATCCAAGCCCTAGAATGCCATCAAACTTGGCCACCAAGAATGTTAACCCCGGTTCCTTTGTTGTCTCAGTAAAAACCTGCACCACAGAAATTGAACTTTCATACACTTGTCCATACTGCTCAAAAATGCAATTCAAAAGCTTTTAATAAAAATACAGACCTGGTTTTTCACAACAAGGTCACCAACAGTTACATGATCTTTACTCAAGAAGCCAGATATGGATCCACTGCCGTACTGAATATCACAAGATTTGCCTTCAAGATCAACAAATAAAAATACATGAATTATGGAGCAGGTTTCCAAACATTCCTTCTCAAACTAAATAATCTTAAAGAAAATGCACGATTAAAAAACCATAAAACATGCACAGTAATTACATTGTCTAGAAACTGCATCAGGATCAACTGCATAGTTTCGAGGCTTTTTTCAATGACACAATTAATTAGAATCCATATTTTGCAAGAATGAATGGTCCACTTTGCTCTCATTGCATCTAGGTGATGCTCACAAGGATGGGGTGGAGAACCAGGGCTTTACAGGAGGTTCACCCATCCCAATATTTCTCCAGCTCAAACGCACTTAGTCATAGAGTTTAATTGTTAGTCATAGAGTCTCACCTACAATGAAGCCCGCCTAGCTTACTACAACATTTGCAAAACCTTCAGCAAGTGTTATGCCTTATCAACCATTCAAAAATAGAGTTCCCTAGTTCCTCCCTTTTCATGGAAATGGGGTTTTTCTTGGTGTTATCAAATTGTGTGATGATTTATCAGGATTCAACTTCATCAACACATTTTTCATGAGCAATTGTTTACAAGAGGTTCATCCATCCTAATAATACCACTCCAGCTCAAATGCATAGCCATGGAGATTCACCTACAATCTAGACCACCTAGCTTACTACCACATTTGCAAAACCTTCAGAAAGTGTTATGCCTTATCAACCATTCAAAATAGAGCTCCCTAGCTCCTCCATTTTCACATGAGTGGGGTTTTTCTTGTTGAATCAAATTGTGTGATGATTTATCAGAATTAAACCATGAGTCAATCTTCATCAACACATTTTTCACGAGCAATTGTTTACAAGAACGCACCTTCTATGGCCATGAATAGACCACTTAACAATCATTACATCTAGGTGATGCCCACAAAATTTCCCAAGAGGTCACCCATCCCAATGCTACTTTGACTCAAGGCTTGATTTAGGTGGAGAACAAAGTTTCCATCAAAATCAAACCCACTAAAAGTGTGCAACCCTGTTTGCAAAACCATCAGCAAACATTTTCTTATGAATCATTCATTATAATGTTTCCCGACTCGTTCATTTCATCCAATTTGCATTTTTCAGTATTCAATTGTGCAGTTCCAACTCTATCTTCATTGACACATATTTGACAAGAATTACTTCACAGAAATACAGTCACTATAAATCTTTTGATTTAGAAACATGCAAAACTTTCTTGCAAATTAGAAAATTCATGTTCATATATATTTCAATTGTCCAGTTCCAACTCCATCTTCATTGACACATATATAACAAAAATTACTTCACAGAAATACAGGATCACTAGAAACCTTTTGATTTAGAAACATGAAATTCCCAATATGTATATTTCCACTGGGTTAAAGTACAGCCCAGCAACCAGCATATGTCCTAATAGTGCATGACCCATGTAAGTGCCGAAGACGTGTCCAAATTCTAAAAAGATAAATGTTTTAGCAAATGAGAATAACCATTCAAGAAGCCAATACACTATGAAATGCCAAAAAAAAGTATTATAGCTTGGAAGAAAAGCGAGGAAGGCGAGGAAGGTTTTCACCACATAAAATGGAAAGACGAGTGCACAGGAAATTCCATCAAAAGGTAACATAATGCTTCAAAAATATATTTTGATGGTTTTTCGAGGTAAATAGAAAGCTAGTGAATATTTTAATACTAGACATAGCAAGCTCACCAGACTCATTGAACAAAGCGCAACCAAATATTGTAGACATACATTTTTTAAATAAAGATACAAGACTGACTCAACACACTGAAGTGTATAGAAGGGAGATACAAGACTGACTCAACACACTGAAGTGTATAGAAGGGTAACAAGGTGTTCCTGCATGACACCAGCAAATGATTTCAAATTATACAAGAAAATATCACCCACAGTTTTCAGAAGAACAGAACCAGTCATCTTTACCGATACAGCAGGAAGATATAAATGATAATAAAAGCTGGATATACAAATCAAAGTTCTATTCAAATGGTTAAAAATAAAAACAGATTGCCAATAGAAACTAGAAGCAATCATTCTTCCAACAATTCAAAATTAGAAAACAGACTACACGAAACACAGATAGGATTCAACAAACTTCTACCAACTGCTAAACACCCGTGGATTTGAAAAACCAACTCTGATATATAATATAAAAAAGCCAGAAAAGAACAACCCTTCAAACCTTCTTGAGGTTGAACTTATAACATCAAATATACAGATAGTGTAAAACAGAAGTTTTCATCACTGGTAACCTTAAGTCTCCCGGGAAAACAAAATCGTTAAGGCATCGGCAACAAAAGTGCAGGTTATGCCCATGCACATTACATCAGAGGAGAATTAAAATCCTTAAGTCATTCCAAAACTCCTGTGAAGAAAATCTGGTGAAAATGTTTTAATCATTAATATAAACTGCTTTTATAATTCGAAACTTTTGGGGTTAAACTCGGCAAAATCTCACTTGCCCAATACACCTGTTTTTAATTACATGAACTTTGGATTTTTCACCCAAAACCAACTTAGGGAAGATCATTTTCGAAGAAATCACAATCCGGAAAATGAAGCAACCTCATAAGATCAAAATTTTAATAATTACAAAAAGGAAGCGAAAAGACCACAACCCTTAATATTACAAAAGGAAAAAAACGGTTGTTTAGTATAAAAGACCTTCCGTTAAATGAAAAGCAAAATAGGTGTTACACAGTATTTTATTTTCAAGGAATTTTAGTTATTAAGAATTTAAAATTGAAAACATAATTCACTTGCAGTTTGAATTAGTTTTGGATAATTTTCGACTATAAATTATTTCAAATGCAGAAACGTTTCAAGCTAAGTATAAAACAATCCAAGGAAGGAATCCAAGATGCCAGCATCACATATCAATAAATTTATTAAACTGAAGCGTAATAGAACTATATGCTCATACACCCAAACCTAGAAATAAATAATAATCACAGAGAAAAAAAAAAAACAGGTCAGATTCATTTTATACATATCAGTGAACTATGAGGTTGAGGGTTTGAAATTAGATACCATCTTTTTCATATGTGCTCGACTGTGATGCCTTATACTTTGAATGAAAATAACAAGCCAGCTGCACAACAAGAGTAAAACAATTCATTAGTGCAAAACAAAATTCATCACGAATTTTCCAAAATCTACTCGAAAAATTAATTAAATTAACCCATCCAAATCCACAACAGGGAAGCCATAAATTCAGAAACCTCCCCACAGCCTATATTTACTGCCTAGGCACATACATTAAACCTAGCAATACCAAGAAATTTGTATGAATAGACCCGATATCTGAAAAAATTCTCCACCGACAAGCCCCCAAATTTTCTATCTAAAATCAAATTAAACTTGCAGTTCTCACCGAGAAATAGCATTTAGACGAAGGCACCCAAAGATTGGAGCTCCCCGTGTCAAAAATAACCGTAAAAGTCTGAGTTGGTGTTCCAATTCCAATCTCCCCATAATACTGAGCATCTAAATAATTCTTCAAAGATACGTAATCACTAGCATCGGACTCTAACTTCGAGTTCTCTTGCAGGCCAAACTTACGTGTGAGTGCATCAGCAAAATCACCATTACATGCAGAAATTTTACCAGCCGATAAGCTGGCTCTATCCAACCGCTTCTTCTTCAGTCCAACTCTTACCAAACCCTCATTAGCACTACAAACACTGGAGAAAACAAACAAACCCAGAAAAAAGCACGCAATTAACCCCCTCGGTCCCATCTTCAAATCCTAACCTGCAAAAGCAAAATGGCCAAGATGATATCCGTTAAGAAAACCCCAACACTTCTACTTAAAGCAGAAAATATCAGCAAATATCAGACCGAACTGTTGAAGAGCCGAATATGTTCAGACACATGGCAGGCATAATACGTGAAAATCAGCTCAAACTAAACCAAAAATAGCTTAAATTCAACGAAATTTAGCTCAAATTCGATAAAAACTGTTTCAGAATCCGACAAATTTCACAGCTGAATAGCTAAAAGTATGGACAAAAAGATTAAAATGATCACTACCTGAACCAACGGCAGACGAATTTCCAGCTACAACAACAGAGCTATGTTAGGCGTCCAGCTTTAATTTATAGTAGAAAATGCCGAGACCTTTATAACCGTAGTTACTAAACCGCTGGTTCAATCAATCAACCCTGGTTGAATTAACTGCGGTTAGTCAAACCTCTTGGAATGATCGTTGGGGGTTGTCGGTTTCGCCTGGAATTAGTATTCCAACAAAGATGTGGGCCACGTGTCTAAATCGAAGCGATGATCTTGAAAATGATTCTCTTTTTTGTTAGGTCGGTTCCAAAAATTGTGTTAGTGTGTACGCTTCGAACCTGGGACCGCCTCCTCTTTGCCGTAGGAATTTAAGGTGTTCGTGAAGAAATTCACCAGGTTTTTTATCCACCCTCGGTCTCTAGGGTTTCTTCTCTTTGACTTTAATTAAATATCTTTTCTTTTTCTTTTTTTTCTTTCTTTCCTTTCCTTTTTCTTTTTGTTTTACACATTTTTTCTCCCCAAATATCAAAAGTCTAGCATAGAAATATGTCACTCAACAATAGACATTGAGGGTTGTGATAATTAAAAAATTTAAATGTAAAATTTAATGGAAGGGCTATGGACTAAATTTGATGGTTGTATGGATAATAGGTTTATAAAAGAGAATCAATTTCTTTTAATTTAGTTTTATATATTATATAATTTATGTTTTTCAAAAAAAATTATTAATTTTTATTATATAATTCAAATGAATTAATTCTTAATTTATTGAGTATTATTTTTTAATTAAGAAGAATAATGTGAATATCTTTTTTTAAGTTAACGTTATCTTTTTGATAAATTAATTTCTTTTTTAATATAATTTTTTTATCTTAATAAAAATCTTTAAATATTTTGTTTTCAATTTTTAACTCAAAATTTTAATTATTTATCTTATTTTCTTCTTCAATATATATGTATTAATCAAATTATTGGAGAATGATATGAAGTATTGTCTTGTTTTAACTTAAATTTCAAATCATGTTCTATGTTAAACATATCATTTCAATGTTTCATTTTTAATGAAAATATGTTAGTTTTATGAGGAAGATAAAATAAGGTTTATTTTTTTAATTTTGAAGTTTTGAATTTAATAAATTGTTTTCACTTTTTAATTTTCTTCATATTTTTAGAGTGTTATTCCACCTCAAAATTTATAATCATATAGAATGATAGGCATTTTTATCATAATATCAAGGTTAATTGATTATGTATTAGACTAATGATAAATTTTCATTTAATTGATTATGTATTAGACTAATGATAAATTTTCATATTCATGTCAATTACTATTTAATTTTAATTTCTTTTCTATGGAGTGTTTTAATATAATTAATATTCACAAGTGATAGACTCATGTTAATTTTAGCTCGTGTGTGGATGTTTATCCCTAGCCAATTTACATTGATTTCCATGCATTCAAACTTATCATATCCTTATTTTTACATATTGATGGTTGTTTTAGTATACCCAACTCTATGTACAAAGATAGCTCACTCTACTCCTCTTGAAAAGAAAATTTAGCTCCAAAGTTCCTTTCTAGTCAAGTTTTGACCATGTTAGATAGCTAAGTGGCCTATGTGATTTGTTAACAAGGGGGTGTTTGCTAGTAAATCAAGTTTAGACACTGACAACCAATCAAATTACTTAGGTCTATTAAAAACAAATGATTCAATACTTTAAAACATAGATTTCGAGATATTTTTCATTTTATATAAAGAATAAAAATGGATCTAGAATACTTTGGCATTTAACTCAAATCCACATGTATTCTTCTCAACCCTGAATTTAGAGACCAAGGTAAATTTAGGGATAATTCCTAAAAATAGTTAGTGAACTTCACTTCACTTCACTTGATCTTTTCATGCAAGCCCATGCACATCTTCTTGATCTCTCATCCATCCTCATTCATTGATATGATCTCACATCTCACACTATTGATCTCACATCTTGAAAGCCTATGAATCAAACATATTTTTCAATCATTTAACACCCTCCTTGAATTCACATCTAGTCTTCTTGATTCAGCAACTACACTATACTCAATTCATCTTTCTTTTGCATGACAAGGTTATGCTAAGTTTATGAGCAATCAACATATCATATCAAAAAGCATGATCTTATACTTTTGACAATGGAGTAAGCCTTGGCGTTTTCGGGTGAGATAAAGTAGGTTAGATTAGCTTAGTTCAATTTACGTTCTTGTTATTTAACTGTTTCCATTTGATTATTGTTATCACTTCATTGATAATAAGTTTATTCATCATTGGATTTGGGATTATTGATTTGATCTTCACTTGCTATTGAATACTTTGATTGCATGGCATATTCTTGTTCGCAACTATTATAAATATTTTGAAATTATATCTAAAACTAGGATTATGGGATGGGAATTAGGTTAGTTTATTTTATGAAAGTTGCAAGCTTTCAATTTTCCTTCTTAATATCAAAAGCTTCTTTATAACTTACATTGCTTAATCATAATTGTTCGCTACATAAAAAAGGAAAGTAACTAATTAGAGGATAAATAATATTTTGAATGGCATTTGGCTTATTTTGGGTAACCTTTCTTTCTTCACTATAATTCATTATTACCATAAAGGAAATATAGTCAATGATTTTATTTTAAATCAAGGCATAGATAACAGTGATGAAATAATCATTAGCAATGGTGTCAATAGCTAGCTAGGCCTTCAAGAGAATGAAATAATTAAGAAGGCATATTTAGATCACTTAACAAAATGAATAAATTGTGTGAGGGATATTGATAATACTATTTGCATCAATTTTTATCAATGTGTCTCAATGTAGTGAGGTGCCTTTCTCCATGACACATTTGAGACTGATCCTTATATTGGTATCATATAGCAATATTTCCACCATTCTGTGGACACAAGATATTTTTATATGATGCTCTCTCTACCCTTAAGCTCATGGAGATGATAATTCAAATGAGATGAAATCTTTGATAGATAGAATTTTTAGGTGAGATAAAGGAGGTGAGAATGTGAAGGCTTTTCTTATTATCATGTGTAATAAGGAGTCATAAATAATTACATAGCCTTACAATTTCATATTACATTTTGGACACACTTTGGTGTTTTCCTCCCCTAGTATGTTTTTAGGCTCATTTGGCCCTAGCCTTAGCCTTTTTCCACCCGTGGTGCCAAGGTCTTGCCTCTTGTGGTCCCTTTTGTGCAAAATTATGTTTTAGATGTGTTGACATTGCAATTTCTTAGTGTTTTGCCTTTTCAAGAGCTAAGACAATTTGTACACTTGTGTGACACACAAATGTTTGTGTAATGAGCTAACGTCCTATGATAATTTTTCATTTAATAGTTATTTTTTAGTGTTTTATCACCGTCTACCTACTCAAGTCAGTAGTAACCACTTTGGAATGAATATGGACAATTTTGCATCCCTTAAAGTCAATCATTACCCAATCTTGTTATCTCATTTTGAATTCATTTCCCATTCACACTCTCATTCTATCAAGCTTTCAAATTTTCAAGCTCTTACCAATAAATTCTAGCTTTTTATAACACTTGTATGGAATTGTTACTCTCATGTCAGTACTCTAGAATTTTTACAACACTCTCCTTGAGGGTTTCAATATCATTTTATAGTAATCTTGTTTGTCTTTGATTCTCTAAGTATTTGAGCTGATATTATTTTATTTATTGTGTGCTTGCCTTCTCATTTTACTTTTATTATAGTTAAAATATATATAATACACTTGACACCTTGTGATCTTCATCTCCTTTTATTATATGTATTTACACACACTAGTTTGCACTCCTTATAGACCTAGGAGTAAAATTTATAAATTTGTCATTAATTTTACCTTCCTAAATACACTTAAGATAAAATCACACATTATTTTACTCTTTTTAATATCTTGGTTGCTTGTAGAAGTTGAAAGACCAAAGTAGGGGCTTGACCATTTGTGGCAAGCTCCTTAGTAGCCCCAAAAATTTCTCTTATCAACTTGTAGGTCTTCATTTGGAGCTCTCCATCAAAATGAGGGTTTGCACTCTCTTTTCCTTTTCTTCTTGTCATTTTATTTATCATTTTCATGGATTAAATTAATTTTCTATTATTTTTACCATACCTAGAGTTGTTGGTGTGTGTTCTTTCTATTTGTGTGTAACTAGGCATGATTTTTGAAAGAAGTGAGTATTCCACCATCCAATGTCATGGAAACTATACAAATGACAACACTTTTGGTGAGTTCTAGTATTCAACTCTAAGATAATTTTAATTTATTGTTTTCTATTATGGTATTAGTTTCTTGAACTTCTACTCTACTTAGCAAACACCATTTTTTAATTCAACTCTCTTGTCTTAGCTTTCTAAAATTTTATTTTCTAATTTTAAAGTAGTTTCTAGGATAGTCTGCTTGATTTTATATTCTTGATAAAACAATGGTAAAAACACTCACATCTTCATATTCAACGTAAACACTAGATTCATCCTAGGGTGGTGTAGAAAAAATCTTTGGTTTAGAGAACATACAAGCTTTCTATATCAGATTCATTATCTCTACATTATATTTTGGTGAACCCAACACAACTTCTAAAAAAAATATTTCTTTTCTTAGTTCATTATTCCATTGTGTTTAACCTAGAGTTCTTTCTATTTTAACTCCAATCATTTACTACCTTTGACTAGGTCATCTCTCAAGATTACTTTGACCTGCTTGATGAGGCCTTAAATGATTTTTTTCAAGACTCTCATAGCTCTATTTTAAAATTTAAACTTCTTATTTTTTTTTAAATGATATTAATGCAATAAGTACTCCTAACTCTAAAATATAAACTATTAAAAATATCATCAACCTTGTTCTAATCCCACTCCATCCATCTTCTTCGCTTCCTTGTCCATAATGCTAGATAGCCACTCTATACCTTCTTCACCATTCACTCACATGGTGGGTATAATGGACCCTTCACCTTGAGCAGCTTGAGCTAGACCAATTCTTGAGCCCACCATCTCCTTCACCTCTATTAGCATACCTACTAGTGTATATGATGACCTACTCTACATTCCTATTCTAGTAAACTAGAAAATTATTTGTGATGCCCTAGCTAATAAAGTTAGCAGGGTCAATATGGTGGCTAAGGAATTCTTATATGTTAACCAATTACATAGAGATGAATGTGATTTGTCTAACATTTCTCTTTGTACACATGTCATCCTTTCTTTCTATCCATAGGTTCCATCACCCTTTCTATCCAAGGGAGACCGAAAATCCTATCCTAACACATGCACATGATGTAACTGTTGGCTCAACTATGTAATCATCATTATTATGTCTCCACTCATGTTATGCCTAACCCATCCCTGCCACCATCAGCTAACACCATGCATCTTAATCCAACTCTACCACCCCCTTCCAAACCTACCATCTCTCTTCCATCTAAGAAGACTCCTACTTCAAGACCTTGGTGCATGTTCATGTGGTCTTCACTCCTTCCCTTGATTCTCTCATCATTCTTAAGATTCTTGATTGTTTACATTTCTCCATTCTATTAGACTTGCCCGATGTGAGTGTCATATCCAATGCCACCCTTTCCTCCCTTATGCCTTCCTTTCATGTGCACTTTCCATCAAGTCCTCCTTGAACTCCACCCATCCATATTAGACATCAATATACCCTATTCACCACCTAAATGAAATCCAAAATATTACCCCACTCCACATTTCTAGAGAGCCAAGCCTAACCTCATATCACCACCTCTAAGGCGTTTTGTATCACTCCTCCTAACATGGAGGATATTCCTCCACCAAAACCTATTGATTCTCTTTCTCACAATATTGTGGTTAGTAGTGAGGCACAACCACTATTCTCTTATCAAAACACTTATTCTTCCATTCCATCTTTGGATAAGTGCAAGTTTGAATTAATTATGGATATTATAAAATCAACTTTGATATTTATATGATCATTAACACTTTCACCCCCTTCAGATCCCATGAAAGATGTTTCTCTAACTTCTCTTCTATGGTCTCCTATCATTCATTTTGTTGTTAATGACACTCTTATGGTATCCCCACAATCTAGTCACCCTGCTCCCTCCCTTGAACTAGAAAGGGAGTAGGATAATTTACTTGACTAAAGATCTTGAGATTACCATCCTTGTCTCATGTGTTTATATGTTTAGGTAGAGTTGCTTGATTATTTATTCTCATGTTTACATACATGTATTGTTTGTTAGTTCCCCTTAGAGGGCCTATTAGAACCCATCCATAAACATACCTATTTTTTTGTAGATTTAGTTATGTTTGCTCATGTGTAATAATGACCTTGTGTTAATGTACCTCTTATGATTGATCTAAGATAATATAAGTAGGTTTTCCCTACGTTGAATTTCTCTTAAGTTTATTCAACATTATCCCCTATGCTCTCTTCATGCTTCAAAGTTTGAAGAATTTTAAGTGTGGAGCTATGTGCTTCATTTTCGTAGGTTTTGAGAGTTGTCAAACTTTTGAACTTTTAGGTTATCCATCTCAATACACCATCCCAACCATCTCCACTTCCCCTCCTCTATCGGGTTATTAGGCTCCATCCTCACAATATAACCTTCCACCTAATCTTGACAATATAGTACAAACCTTTGTAAAATTTGTCTAAGTATGGATTTCTTGGCCTATTAGACATGTCATGGTTGTCGTGATAGTTAACTAAGCTCCAACATATGTTGATGCCTTATAATATTTTTTGTCATTGGAATGCCTAACTTGGTCCTTTATTCGTACTACTTCCATTATATTCCTGATCTCGAACCCCAAAATTTTATTCTAAAGTTAATTATTTTGTTCACTAAGATTTCAAATTTGGTCATCCTATCAGATTTATTGCGTTCATTCCCTAAAATAATGATCCTTTGTAGTCAAAATGTTTCTAAGTCCTTCAACACTAGAGTTTTGAGCATCCCTTAACTAGCATAACATCGTTTCCCCAAAACTCGAAAGTCTAACCATTTGCCTTGAAGCCTTTGTAGCACTATACTTGTGGACTTCTCATACCTTATTCTCATTTCTATTAGCTTTTGAGATTTCCCCTTCTTAGAGTACCCTTTCAACCTTTTCCCTACTTCCTAGTTTTTGTTACCAAAATTCCTATCTTTAAGACAGAGAAGTTGAACCATCCTTGAATAAAGTACCTCATTTACTTCTTTATTGATTCTAGAATCTTGATTTTCTCTTACTTAATTCTTTGTCAATGCTAGAATTGTGGGTTTCCTCATCTTCTAGTACCCTTCCCTTATCATCCTTAACTCTCGATTCATGTAATTTCAAAATATTCTAAGTCTTTATGGTAGAATTTGCAACCATCCTTAATCCAAGTACTTGTTCCTTATCACTCTAGCATTTTTATTTCATGTCCTCATAAATTTTCCTAAGCCTATCATTGAAAATTCCAAACCTAGTCATACTTTTGTCCCTTCCTCGATTCTTTGAGCTTGTTTCAAAAGATTTTTTTCCTAAGTGTTTCGTTTGGAGTTGTCAAACATCTCTTCATCTCGATACTTATTCCAAGGTATGCCCAAATCCCAAACCTTGTAGATTCTTTCATACTTTTTTCAAGTTAAACTTTCACCCTTCCTTCCACCTCAATACTATTTTTATGGTTTTTCTAAAACCTCATTGCTTGATAACTTGCTATGTATTTCCCATTAGAGTTTGATGATCAAACTTCCCTTAAAATGGTACTAGGTGTAATGTGGTGTATAAAATATGTGAATGCAAAAGTAATACAACACAATCAATGAAACATTATATTAGAGAATTCAAATAACAATCTACTCGAATTGAAATAAATAAACTCTCTAAAGTTGTCCCATTATTCTCTATCTCTAGGGATTTTTCAAGTCATTGTGGCTCTCAAATTGTTTGTATGCACAAGACTTGTCAAATGACAACCTAAAGAGCAATATGTTGGAAATGCAATAAACCTTTCTACATGATTGATTGCTAAATGATGTGATGTAGATGATTGTGCAAAGATTATGATAATGCTATGATATTGATAATTAAACTACCATGATTAAGATGCAGCTAATGCTAAAGCCGTGATTGATTAAACTAAGTGATATTAAGATGTAAATGCTAAAATGCTCAATGCTAATGCTAAGATCACAATGAAATTTCTGCATAATGTACTTATGCTCAATTCTCTATATGAAATGTTGTAAATGAGGTTGTATTTATAGATTTCTCCAAGGCATAAGCTGATGTGGTAGGATTCAACATTCCAGATTTGATCTAGAGAGATGAACGGTCAAAAGTGAAGAGGTTGGAGAGAATCAAGGAGAGTGTTCCCTTTAGTAGAACATATTGTCAAGTGTGAGAGGAATCAAATGGAGGAGAAAGCCAAGTGTCTCCAAATTGGTTATAATTTGTTGAGATAGATGCCAATTTAAATATTAAGAATATTTATTTTCATGAGACACATGATGAGGTGAAAGGTGAGAAGTTAGTAGAAATGTGCTCAAATTCAAATATATAATTCAAATTTAATAAAAGGGAGTTAATTAAATAAAACCAACTAATTAAAGTTTTTTATTTAATTAAAACATGAAGAAAGTGATTTAAAATAAGAAGAATTTAAGAAAGTGAACTATACAAATAAATTTGTCAATTTATTTATAAGTAGAAGAATTAAAGATTTATTAATTAAATAACTAGTATTTAATTAATTTTCTCTAGACCAATTTTAGGTGTATACATTTTGCCCCTCTTTGAAGTAATGTGTTTACACATTGCTTCAAAGAAAAAATTGATAGTGCTGATAAAAAATTTGATATGCCCCAAACGCTAATTTTCAATTGATGATGGATATATGCCCCCTCGAGAGATAAATTGGGGAATTTTTGGATTTTTAGGATTTTTTGAATTTTTGAAATTTTTATGATTTTTTGATTTTATAATGCTGAGATGATTTATCTCCTAAAATATAACACGGAACCTACCACTTGGATAATTGATGCCCTCATTTTTTTTAAAATAAAAATAAAATAAAATAATCACATTTAATTACCCACTTAATTACCCCTTAAAAAGGTAAAAGGATGAAAAATAAGGTCATTTGAGTTCATTTACATTTTGGAGATTGAGGTGATTGAGAGATTAAAATTTTTGAGCAAAATGGTGATCCCATTCCAAACCCATTGATTCGAGCAAGTTCAATGTCACAACCACCCAACTGCATATGGACCTCTGATACGTACCCTAAAAAACTTCTTGTTGAAATTTAAAATGTGTTCTTCCTACATTTTTATGAATTTGAATTCGATTCTTGCGTTTTAATGCATTAGGCATCTGCTTTAGCGCTTTGGGTTACTGTTCTAGCACATAGGGTAGGTTTAGCACATGTGTGCCTAGGTTTAATGCATTGATTGATTCGTTTAGCGCATCCAGAGAATTAGCGCATATATGATAGGATTTAGCACATTCATGATGTGTTTTGGAGCATAAGATGATTGAGCGCAAATAGGTCATAGAATAGTGCATTGAGTAATTTTCTTAGCGCATATAGTGTTTTGGCACATAGATGGCATAAAATGACACATATGGTAGTTATTTTAGCGCATCCAAGGTTTTAGCACTTTGAGACCCTATTTTAGTGCATTTATGACATTTTCTAGCGCATCCATGTTTTTAGTGCATAGAAGCATTGTTTTAGTGCATTTACACCAGAATGATGAAATTTTGATTGTTCCCCTTGTCTTCTATGTTTGATGATCTCATCAGCCGTTGATTTGATGATGTTTGATATGATATTTGATGATTGATCTCGTGATAGGTGAGAATCAATGATATGATAATGATGATTGACCTCATGATAGGTGAGGATCAATGATAGACGCTTAGGAGATTTGATCAAAATCTCATTAGAGCTTATTACATTGATTGATAGGTTGTTTGATAAACTATTTATTTGCGATATGTTATGATTATTGGAGGATTTTAGGATTCTCCAGTCTCGGGAGCGATTCCTGAAGACTTGGGACATGATTCCACAGCTAGTGTAGGTTGATTTAGATTTGATTGGGCAATGCGGGTTGACTTCTTTAATCAATATGCCCTAGTATAGGATCAACAAGGGACTTTTGACTGCTTTGGCTAACAGGTGGTACAGTGACCACAACACCTTTCACTTGGCCACTGGTGAGATGACAATCACACCAGAGGATGTAGATCGTATCTTAGGGATTTCGGTTGTTGGTGAGCTAGTGATTTATGACCACACAAAGCAGGGAGGGACTGATGCACTGAGGAGGATATTCCATGATGACGAGGTTAGTGGATATGAGATTTTGTGGTGGGAGATGGTTGCATTATATCAGCCACTACCTTGTGTTTTAGCTAGATTCATTGGAGGTTTTCTATGTCTTGATCGTAGGTCGAAGGGACTCTCAGTTGGATGGGGTTGGGTTCTAGTGAGAATTATTACACAGGGGATCAGATATGCCAGGGGATCTTGCATGCTAGCTCGTTTGTATCACGATCTTCATCGGGTAGTATACCTTGGAGTGGCTAGTCTATCAGTTGGGGTTAAATTGCTGCAGATTTGGGCGTGGGAGCACATAGCTGTCACTCGACTTGTTATGGACAAAGATCGTCCTATTGGGAGGCCCTATGTTTCTAGATATATAGGTCTAGTTGTCTGGCATAAGTTGGGCAAACTGGAGTATTGGTAGCGTGTGTTGGATGATCTAGAGACAGTTACATGGTGGCCATACTTGGACTATGAGTAGTGGCCAGAGAATGATATTGAGATGTCGTTTATTTTCAGTTCTAGATGCTTGATTGGGTGAACACCATATATGATTGAGAGATTCCTAGTTATGAGGGTGCTCTGAAAATATGGTAGAGCTCAGGTGATGCCCCAGGGAGTGGCATTGTATGCTCGATGACAACAGGGCATTCCAGAGTGGGGGCCCTCCTTATCCTATGATGTCGCCTATTAGGATTACTTTGGCTTATAGCCTCGAATATGGAATTATCATCTAGAGATCGTTGATGTGTTGATGACTGGCGATTATGCACAATATTTCTTTACACATCCATTTTCAAGGATATCCAACCCAGAGGAGCCAGTACCAGCCATGGATGATGATGAGAGGGTTTCACCACATGTACCTAAACAAAGGAGATATGGAGGAGATGGAGATGGGGAGGAGGGAGATGGAAGTGATGGAGGAGACAATGGAGATGATAGAGGTGGGGGTGATGGAGGTGATGGAGATGAGGGAGATGGAGGTGATGGAGATGGGGGAAGTGCAGGGATGATATTGGATGTGAGAGTGGCTCAAAGGAGGAGATCCATGATGTCTACAACACCACAACAGATTCAGATTCATTTGCCATCACATCAGTAGCAGGTACAAATAGTTGCTTTACAGACATAGGTGTAAACGTTACAGACACAACTGACACAGGCCAAGCACAGATACAGGCACAGGCTCAAGCATAGGCATAAGCACAGGCACAGATTGCCACTCTCACAGTAGAGAGGGATACCCTGAGGTAGAGATGTGAGCATGTGAAGCCCTTATCAGAGAGGTTACAACAAGTTGTCGTTGGGACTAGTACAACAAATATGTTCAGAGAAGTTTGGCATTCCGC
>VDFB02271358.1:281670032-281683135 GCA_007258455.2 Sequoia sempervirens
TTTGTTGTCTACTCTAGGAATTTGCTCGAATTTGATTTCAACAAAGTACTTCTTGAAGTCATCCACCATTCTCTTGTATGGCATCAACTTGTCATCTTTTGTCTGGTAATCATCATTAACCTAATTTATGACTAGTTGAGAATCTCCATAGACTTGTAACTCGATGATTTTCCATTCTACAGCTATCTTGATTCCAATGATTAATGCTTCATATGTAGTTGTGTTGTTAGCGCAAGGAAACATCAACATGTAGGATTTTGGAATGGTGTGTCCCTAAGGAGTGAAAAATAGAATTCCAACACCTGATCCATGTTGCATGTAAGATCCATCAAAGTATAATATCCACTGTTGTGTTGACACCGTGTGGACATCTACATCTGGAAACTCAATGTGCATGGGATGATCATCTTGTAATGGTGCTTCAACTAACTGGTCTGCTATCACTTGGCCCTTGATTGCTTTTGTATCCACATATTGAATGTTGAGTTCACTTAATATCATTACCCACTTTGTTATTCATCCAGTTAAATTGGCTTTGCTAAGTAGATATTTCAATGGATCTATCTTTGCTATTAGTTTGATGGTGTGTGTTAACATGTAGCGTCACAATTATTGAGTAGCAAACACTACTTCCAAACAAGATTTTTCAATGAATGTATAGTTAATCTCATAGCCATTCAGTTTTTTCCTGATGTAATAAATCACCCTTTCTTTTCCTATTGAGTCTTCTTGTGCTAGCAAAGCTCCCAAAGATACTTCAGTAGTTGCAATGTAGAGTAGCAACATTTTTCCTTCTGTTGGCAGTACCAAGATAGGTGGGCTCATTAGATATTGTTTCATTTGATTGAAAGCAGCTTCACATTTTTCATCACATTTAAAAGAAACATTCTTGTGTAGCAAGTGGGTAAAAGGGTGACTTTTTTCCGCCAATTGTGCAATGAACCTTCTAATAGATTGAAATATTCCTTGCAAAGATCTAAGTTGGTTGATGTTCTTAGGAGGAGGCATTTCCATGATGGCTTTAACTTTCGTTGGATCTACCTCAATGCCTTTAGCCGAGACTATATATCCTAAGAGTTTAGCTGATGTCACTCCAAATACACACTTCTTTGGGTTTAGACGCACATTGAACTTTTCCAACCTGGTAAAGATTTTATCTAATATTTCCAGATTCCTTCCCTAGTGAATGATTTTGCTAGCAAGTCATCTACATAGTCTTCCATGAATGCATGCATCATGTCATGAAAGATTGTGGTCATCGCACATTGATAAGTAGCTCCTACATTCTTAACCCAAAAGGCATGATGTTCCAACTGAATGTACCCCATGGGCATGTGAAAGTAGTTTTGTCTTGGTCCTGTGGTGTAATTTTTATCTAGTTATAGCCTAAAAATCTGTCCATGAGTGATAACATTGCATGACTTGCTGTTAAATCCACGATGATGTCTATGTTGGGTAAAGGGAGGTCATCCTTCAGACAAGCCCTGTTAATATCTCTGAAGTTCATACATATCCTGATGTTGTTGTATGGTTTAGAAATTGGTACAATGTTTGAGATCAATTAAGCATAATCAATTGGTTGGACGGATCCTACATCCAATATTTTCTTCAATTCTGCTTTCACTAGTAGTGCAATGTGTGGATGCATTTTTCTCAATTTTTGCTTTACTAGTTTTACTCCAGGTGGTAGACATAAATGGTGCATTATAAGATCTGGATCTATCCCTGGCATGTCAGCATAGGACCAAGCAAAGCTGATTTGTCTCTCTTCAAAGAACTTAGTGAAGCTTGGCTTTTCTTCCTCTTTCATGGATGCTGCTAGATGTAGAGTCTTGATTGTTTCAGTTGTACCAATGTTGATGGATTGTGTGGGCTCCACCAGTACTGAAGATCTCTCATGATAGTGTTCAGGAAGAGTGTCAAATCTCCCATCCTTCGGTGCCTCAAAGAGGTTTTCACCATTGGATATGCTCTTTATTTTTACTTTTTCTTGATCTAATACTGCCATTAAATGGTTTTCACCATTAGATCGATTTTTTATTTCATTTTGCAGTAGAGAGATTTGGCACTCCCCTTGTCAGAAGCTTCATTATGAGATTCATTGGTGGAACTTGTTTCGAGATTTTTAGAACAAAGGAAGTTCAATATGGCATCATTGTTTGGAAAGATGGGGATATCAAGCAACTCGGTTTGGTCCCAGTCAACTAGTTCGGGGTGTACCAATGGTAAAGAATCATTAGATTGGTTAAGGTCAAAAGGGGTGAGTTTCATGATGGAAACGTCATCAAATTGTTTGATAGCAATGTTAAGGTCTATGATGTTACTCTCCTTTGAATGATCTATCTTGCTTGATGTCTAATCATCTTCACTAGAGCCATCAATATGTAATGATCCAAATTCAAGTGGTCTAGACCCTGAACTTTGTCCCTCCATACATATGGGTGCATATCTCTGTATCACATCAACTTCTTTGTCTTGACAAGATTCTGCAGAGAGCAAGTCCCATTCATATTCATTGGAGTCTGTTTCAGAACTAGCTTGCAGTTGGAGGATTCGCTCACAAATCTGCTGCTTGGTTTCCTCTTTTGACTCTTCTTTGTATACTAGTCCTATTTTTCCCTTGGCATTCATTATAATGGGTTGAATTGGTTCCACGATACCTTCTTTTCTTTTGTTGACAAGACCTTTTCCTTTATATCCTATCTTCACTAGGATTGTAAACCCTTTACCATATGACTCTGTTAGCACGTTGGAAGTTAATGCTTGTGAGGCTTCTTCATCTTTGTACAACCAATTTAAAACATCCTTGTCTTCAGATTCATCCACTAGGGTGCTTGCTTTTACAAACTTACCACCAAAGAGTGTGATAGGTTGTGAGGATTGTTGTCTTGATGTTGATGGCTACCCATATGACCTGGAGAAGGCAGTAGTTGTGATAGACATAAGGACTGATCAAAAGAATATTCACCCATGCCCTTATCCTTCAACTGAACTTTTTTCTCAAATAGTTTTGACAAAGCATTTAGTTGACTTTCATTGTTGGAGGAAGCAGAATCACCAATACCTTTATCTTTTGACTAGACCTTTTTCTCAGAGTGATTTGACAAAGAATTGATTTGACCTTCATTGTTTGATGAACCAGGAGTGATGGCTTCCCTGTTGTGAGGCATAAAAGTATCTTGAACTGTCTTAAGAGTATTACAATATCGAGAATTGTTGGAATCAGCTGAAATGGTGATCTCTTGTCCATTGAATGGGAATTTCAAGCATTGATGATATGTTGATGGAACTGCTTGCATTTCGTCAATCCATGGTTGACCCAAGAGTATGTTATATGTCAAATATTTGTCCAAAACTTGGCAAACTATATCTTTTTGGATTGGTCCCACTTGGATTGGTAAGATAATCAGTCCTTGGGAGGATCTTTCTTCATTGTCATAGGCTTTGATAGTGATCTTTCTTCTAGCATCAATGGCATTTTCTAAAAATCCTAATGCATGAACAAGCTTTAAAGTACAAATATTTAGACCAGCTCCATCTATTAGAATGTGTTTGACCCAATGTTTATGAATGATAAACTCAATATGAAGGGATGCATTGTGTGGATGAGTAAGGGATGCATCAACATTTTCTGAGAATGACATGCAATGAGGTGCGGTCAAATGTCCCAACATGGCTTGGAATTGACAAACTTCCAAATTGGTAGGTACTGTAGTGTCCACTAGAGCCTTTTCCAGAGTATCCTTGTGAGTTGGTGAAATCTTGAGAAGTTCTAGTATGGATATTTGAGCTAGGATATTTTGCAATTGGCCACAATGTTATATTGATTTGATGGGGCAGTGGGTGTTTTGGAAGTACTCCCCTTCAAGACATACTTAGACTGAGCTCTTGTGGTCACGTTTACTGGCATGTTGTCTTGTTTGTTTTTTATTTTAATGAAATTTATTTGATTATCATTTGCAGCCATGTCTTGTGTGATGTCATTGATTTGATGTTGATGTTGATGTTGATGTTGATGTTGATGTCATTGAGTGGATTTTCAACTGTAACAATGTTTTGTTCATGCTCAATTGTGATGTCATTTATTTGATTATAGTCGCAACAGAATTTTGTTTGTCATTGATTTCAATGTCATTAGTTTGGTTATCAACTGTAGCAATGTCATTGGTTTGGTTATCAACTGCGTCAATATGGAGAATGGTAGAATCATAAACATAGTTCACATTTTTCCCTTTGGTGTTTGATGAAGGGGACTCCCCTTTTTCGTAGTTAGGTAAAGGGTTCTTGAATGCCCCATGATCAACATTTGTTTGAATTCCTTCTATTGATATTTCCTTTCTATCGATTAAATCTTGCACCAAATGTTTTAGTTGCATGCAATCATTTGTTTTGTGACCTTTTTTTTGTGAAAATCACAATAATATGCATCATTCCACCATGAAGGTTTAACTCTTGGTTCCCAATCTCATGCCTCTGGTAATGTTATAAGTTTTGCTGCAAGAAGCTCTTTTAATGTTGATTCAAGTGACTGTCCCAAAGGCGTAAATCTTCTTCGATTTGATGGTGTTCAATATGGTGGTGGTATAGATTCAATATTGTTTTGATTGCTATTTTGATTAGTGTTTTGATTGGTCTTGGGTGTAATTCCTGATAGATTAAAGACTGGTTTTGCATTATGTGTTTCAACTGTACCATCATTACCGGCATTCTTGTTTCTTTGCCATAATTTGCATTTTTCATTGCTGTAATAATGATTAGAGGAGTTTGTTGAGTTTTTTCCTTCATTATAGATTTTTAATACTCCTCTCTTAACCAAGGCTTCCTCAATTTTAAGTCCATTTTCAATCATTTTCTCAAAGCTAGGTGGACATTGCAATTCAAGTCTATAGCTCATCTCATCATTTAGATTGTCAATGAAGATTTCCATCTTTTCCTTTTTAGGTATAGGATGAGGATATCTAGCAAATAATCTTCTCCATCTTTGTAAAAATATGAGAAATGATTCGACCTTTTTTTGTTTTGTGTTGCAAAGATCTTTCATGGTTATCTCGTGTTGGATGTTGTATGAGTATTGAGTGATGAATTTATTGACCAACTCTTCAAAGGATCTAATATCGGGTGGGAGTTTTGAAAACCATTCCATGCAATGGCCACCCAAACTTTGTGGAAACAATCTCATCAAATAGGTCTCTTCGTGTGAAAACTCCAAGCTCATGGTGCAAAATTCTCTTACATGATCTATAGGATCAAATTTTCCATTGTACCTATCATATATTGGGAGGTCATAGTTTGGAGGAAATGGTATCATATTCAGACTTCTGTCAAAAGGATATGTGAAAATATCTTTGTGGTTCCTCTTTGCATATCTTGAATATGTGTTTGAAGATTTTGTATTTGTTGGGTCAAAGCATTCATTGGATCAGTATTTCATGAATCAACCTCTGTCCTCTTGGGAGTTCCTTTCAATTGGTTGATGTCAAAATCATGGGGAAGTTTCACACCTTGTTTTGCCAACATCAAAAAATATTTTTCTCCATATTTTTCTAAAACCTTTTTCCATGAACTTGTGGAATTTGGGGTCTTATTGAGCTGTTTGAATGTCTTCATTAGTGATTTCATCAATTTCAGGTTGGTGGAATCTATGAAAGGAATTTTCTTCTGCTTTTGTCATGGTAGTTTGTCTTTCAAGTTCTTGTTCTTTGAGTTTTTGTTTTTGGGCTCTTGTTAAAATGGGCATACAAGTGATAAAAGTTTACTATACTTTGATCTTTGTTCAAGGGTGCCAAGGAGATTTCCTAAGTCAAATAGAATGATGAATTTTATTGATGAGACTAAGGTGATAAATCTGATTACACAATGTGTTGTTTCGTGATGAAGGATGATAGATCCTGATGATGAAACTCAACTAACAATCAAATGATAGGTTTGATGATTTAGGCACTTTAAGATGGTTTTGATATAAGTTTAGTTAAAATAATTCACTTGCAGAATCCAATTTCTTCAAGTTTAAACTGGTGTGGTGATAAGGAATGATTTGTATTCTGGAAAAAATCCCTAAATTTGATGTTAATTGTTTGACAGATGTTCAAATTAGCTCTTTGTTTGTGGATCACTTGGATGCACTAAGACATGGACCATGTGCGCTAAAATAGAGACTGAATGCGTTAGACTGTACTCTAGATGCACCAGAATAGGAAAATGATGCACTAAAAGGTTGGATGAATGCGCTGGAAAAGACTGTGAATGCACTAGAAGATGAGCTAAATGCACTAGAAAAGTACCCAGATGCACTAGACTACCCCTATATATGTGCTAGAATAGAAAGTTGATATGCTAGAAAATTGAGGTTAAATGCGCCAAATCATGGGCTGAATGCGCTAAAAGATGAAGCCAATGCACTAGAAAAGACCCTGGATCCACTGGAAGATGAACTAAATGTGCTAAAACAAGCCAAAGATGTGCTAGACTACCCCTAAAGATGGTTCAAGTTATCTGACAGACGTTCAAACTTAACTTTGCTAAACATATTGCAAATGCACTGGAAGATGGGGCGAATACGCCAGAATATGGTCTAAATGCACTAAAAGTTGAAAAATGAGCCAGATGCGCTAAAACAGAAAGCTAATACTCTAAACTGGAAATGGTCACTATTTTTGAAAGGTTTATCTGGTTTTTCTGCTTTTGGATCAGTGAATCTGGATGTTTTTGGTGAGTGATCTTCTGAACAGCAAGCTTGCCTGATTTTCTTGCTTGTGAAGCATGTGAATTTAGTGTTTTTAATGGACGATCTCTTGAAAAATGATTTCAAATACAACAATAAGTTGTAAAACAGTTGTTCCACCCTATAAACTAAACATTAAGTGTATGTTTAAGGATATGGTATGATCCCTTTGATTTCCATAGGTTTTAAACAATAGCAAACAAATCAGTCACTTTTCTAATGTCAAGGGTCATTTCTAATATCACAGCCCACATCTTAGAACTACGCCAGCCCACATAGTTGTGTCACCCCCTAGAGGGTGCCCATGTTTTTGCCTTTCCCAGGGCTTAACCAAAGTCGAATCCTTCACTTTTGGCCAGTAATCCCTAGTAGTTATATGGTGAGTATCTTGGGGGAAGATTATTCCCTCCCCTTGCACTGTGAATATTAAAAATGTTTGAAAACTGACTCGATTGGCTACTACACTTAAATTTCTCAGTAAGGGTTTTTGTTTAGTGTGGAAAATGAAAAAATCCCTCAAGAGACCTCCCAACCTTTAGAACAAAGGCTTTGGGGATGGTTATCAATACACACTACCGTTGACTGGGAGTTTCCTCACAACATGTTTGATTATAGTGGGTTGGAATACTTGGCTTTAGTCATTCCCACTTAGGCCGTTCCTGTAGGGTGAGTACTTTTTCCCACTATGGTAGGCCTTCTAAAGGTCCTATTGCAATAAATGAAAGAGTGAGTCTGGCATTCTGGTCACCCAGTGAAGGGGAGAGCATAGGCCTATCACTTTACAAGTACAGTATACATGGGGTTCATTAACCTCCTAATTAAACTAGGTGCCTAATTTAATCAAAAGAAAACAAAAATAACACCAACCCCTACAAACACCATTATTAGTTTCAGATAATTATCTTTGGCAACGTTTAGAGTACCTGCAAAACAAAAAGACTTCAATTAGTTTCCCAAATTTTAAGTTTCTACAAATAAAACTGATTGCACTAAAACATAAACCATATGCACTAAAAGATGTACTATATGTGCTAATAAACACCCTAGATGCACTATTTTGGAAAGCAAAAAATAAAACTCAAAGTCTTGTATGCACCGAAAGAGCAGCCAGATGTGCCGAAAGATCCCAAGATGTGCTGAAACAGAGACCAGATGTGCCAGAAGAGCAGCCAAATGTGTCGAAATAGAAACTAGATGAGCCAAAAGAATAATCAGATGAGCTGAAAAATGCTTCGGGTGTGCTACATTAAAATTCATGACCAGACCTGTGAACAAAAACTTGCCAGAAAATGTTAAAAATGGGGTTAGGCCCCATGGTTGGCGCCAAAATGTATCGTGGTGTATAAAATATGTGAATGCAAAAGTAATACAACACAATCAATGAAACATTATATTAGATAATTCAAATAACAATCTACTCGAATTGAAACAAATAAACTCTTTAAAGTTGTCCCATTATTCTCTATCTCCAGGGATTTTTCAAGTCATTGTGGCTCTCAAATTGTTTGTATGCACAAGACTTGTTAAATGACAACCTAAAGAGCGATATGTTGGAAATGCAATAAACCTTTCTACATGATTGATTGCTAAATGATATGATGTAGATGATTGTGCAAAGATTATGATAATGCTATGATATTGATAATGGAAAAGATGTAATTAAACTACCATGATTAAGATGCAGCTAATGCTAAAGCCGTGATTGATTAAACTAAGTGATATTAAGATGTAAATGCTAAAATGCTCAATGCTAATGCTAAGATCACAATGAAATTTCTGCATAATGTACTTATGCTCAATTCTCTATATGAAATGTTGTAAATGAGGCTATATTTATAGATTTCTCCAAGGCATAAGCTGATGTGGTAGGATTCAACATTCTAGATTTGATCTAGAGAGATGAACGGTCAAAAGTGAAGAGGTTGGAGAGAATCAAGGAGAGTGTTCCCTTTAGTAGAACATATTGTCAAGTGTGAGAGGAATCAAATGGAGGAGAAAGCCAAGTGTCTCCAAATTGGTTATAATTTGTTGAGATAAATGCCAATTTAAATATTAAGAATGTTTATTTTCATGACACATGATGAGGTGAGAAGTTAGTAGAAATGTGCTCAAATTCAAATATAAAATTCAAATTTAATAAAAGGGAGTTAATTAAAAAAAACCAACTAATTAAAGTTGTTTATTTAATTAAAACATGAAGAAAGTGATTTAAAATAAGAAGAATTTAAGAAAGTGAACTATACAAATAAATTTGTCAATTTATTTATAAGTAGAAGAATTAAAGATTTATTAATTAAATAACTAGTATTTAATTAATTTTCTCTAGACCAATTTGAGGTGTATACACTAGGTATAGGTCATCTCTAAACTCTAATCTTTATTAGATCAACACTCCATTAATTCTTTGGACTTCCCTCTCTTAGCATGACTTCCTAGTGATCCCTAATCATCAACACCTCGAACCGTGGAACGAGATATTGATTTGGTTTGATCCTTGAAATTCAAAAGCTCTTGCCTATTTTTTGATGGTATGATCATTTATTTTCTTGTGTTATATGTGATTGTAGTATTAACTTTTCTTATGTTGGATACAACTGCTTAGAATTCATGTTTATAGTTTCCAATTTTTGTTTTGATTTTATCTATTAATTTTATGATGCTATTATTGGGTGTGTGGGTCTATCAAATTATCTCTTTCTATTTGTTTTGATTAGAGGTAAAAGATGGGTTTTGAAGGGGCCCAGAACCCTTTACAAAAATGAGCAATTGAAACAAAAAGGGAACAACATTAAACAACCATCAGCCCAAATTCAACAAACCACCAGCCAAAAAACAACCAAAAACTAGCAAACACCATTACATATTGTTCAGAATTTCAACAACTTCCATCTCACTAGTAGCAAGCTTCTATCCCTTAACCCCAGTATCAAAAACCTCAATACCCGAGGCCCCAACCTGATTTTTCAATCTATTTCTAGTCCTAACCCCAAGCCCACTAGTTTTTACCTCACAACTCAAAACAAAACCTTTAGCAACACCCTTTATAGTAGCATCATCCACCATCAGCTTACCCTCAACAACCATAACATCAACAGACAAAATTTCCTTTCTCTTGTTAAGGGAGAAAGCCCTCACAGAGTTTGACATAGTCAATATTTTAGGGGCTTCTCCACTCTTCATAACCACATTCCAAATTTTATCAATTTTCTCCTCAAGGGATATCATTCTTCCCTCCATACTCTGTTTCAGATTGACGGTTTCCTCTGCCACAATTTCAACAATAGTATTGAGACTAGCCATTAAATTATCAATTTGGCTTTGGATCGAAGGGTCCTCTACCTTGCAAGCAATACTTCTAATACGAACATTGGTCCTATTGATCTCATGAAAGAACCATTTAAACAATTTAAAAAGCACATTGAAACTGTCACAGACCAATCCCAACACATCAGAAAGATCCTCCCTATCAAAATTTTCAATGTGATTTCCCACAACAACGTCCTCTTCAAAAGAACTCTCATGAACCTTATCAACAAAAGCATCCTTACCTTTACCAACAGGGACAAGAGACTTCATCCTGCGAATGGAATTGGCAATTTTCTCTGCAACAACCTTCCTCTTCTGAATCCTATCTACATCCTCTTTATTAGTTCCCACAACCTATTCACCACCCATAGCTCTAACCTTCTCCTACTTCGGAAACCCTATGACAATGCTCGGAACATCCTCACCATGGAATCCACTAGCTAGAAAGAGAGGGACATCCTTCTCCATGTGTTGACCAGGTTTCAAAACCCTTCTCTTTCAGCTTCCCACCTCAGGTTCCTGCACATGTCGAGACGCAGGGGGAGGAGAAGAAGCTTCCCCATAAAGAACATTTTTATCTTTTCCCCCCTTAGAAGGATAAATTGCCTCCACATCATCACTGCTAGTCATATAACCTGCTTCCTCATCCATTTTCCTTTTCCTAGATTTACCCTGAACAGGGGATATGGGGCTCTCCTCCAAAGAGGCATACAAATATGGGACATATTCAACATCATCATCCCTATCTGACTCAGATTCTTTATTTAAAATAAGCCTCCTCTTTCTCAGTTTCTTAGAAGCCCTTTCCTCACTCGACTTAGTTTCATAACCCTCCCTAGCTTTAGCATAAATATCCTTCAAAGAAACAAGAGTTTTATGGACATCATGAGCTTTTACATGTTCATAAATCAAAAGAATCAACCCCAAATGCAAGACAGGGTTTTTGGGATTCTTCCTATGCTCTTTAATCCCATAGTCCATCGACACCGACAAATAATAGGGAAATGACACCCATTTCTTGTGCCTAAAATGGTTAAGCAACATAAAATGGTAATTGTTAATGGCTGTGTATCTTCCTTCTAGGGTTACATACCTCATGATTTCTTCGACAACATCTCGCCAGAGAGCTTTCAGGGAACTCCTCAAATACCCACCACTCTTCGCGGGCTTCAAGTCATCAATCTCATTCTTCTTAAAGAAAAGGGACATCGTGGCATGTTCTTATCTCTATACACTTTCATACCCTGAATTGCAAGGCCAATAATCTAGGCTATGAATTCCTCATCCACTACAATTTCCCAACCACCCAAGTCTAGGGTTCTCCCTTTCCACCCTTTCTCAACCAATTCAGTAACCTGAGGATTACTGCCATGCAATTTCTCTATGAAGGGAGTTAGACCACCCTTTTCTAAAATCCCCCACACCTCCTTTCTCAACTTAGCAGTATCACAAGATTTGGGCTCGACACAATTTTTGTCCCCACCCATGACGATAGAAAACAAAGACCAAGCACTTAATAGGAAACTCATAAGGAAGCAACAGACACCACCTAGAACCAAATTATCCAATAGAAGACTATGGAAGCATATGCGACTAACACCCACAATCCGTGCGAAGGCAGCCACAGGACATACATACCATAATGAATTTGAACTCCGTGCCATATGAGAGCCTTTCCTCAGAATCATAACCATAACATCCTTACTAATGACATTCAACCACGTGAGCAAGGACGTGCACACCTTAATGAATAAATTAACTTTCATTTATAACAATAGTCATGGCCTCATAAGGGATGGGGTCATTTATTTCCTAGACCTTACTATCTCTAACACCAAAGTTAGCAAAGAAATTAGCTAACTTATTTCCCTCTCTCAAAATATGGGAAATATAAAAATTATCAAAGGATTTAATAATTTCAATGGAATCCTTGATCAAGGCCTCGATTGTCCAAGACGGGGGAGATATATTCTTCAAATTATTAATAATGTTCAGCCTCCAACCAAATCTTCCTGTACCCTCTTCTCTGAGCCAAAACAAGACTATGATAAGTAGCTAAAGACAACCCCACCATCTTGAGGGGGGTGTTTACCCTTATAACTATTGGGATTTGACAACTTGCAAATCCATTTACCAACACAAGGGTACTTCCTTTTTAAAGAATGTTGTAGTTAGTGCCTATTTTAAATGTGTGATAAATGCTACTTATTGTAAGATTTTTTTTGTTTTGTAGGTTTTCAATGGAGCAACCATTGCAAGAATTGAAGAACGATTTGTTACTTTACACATATTTCCTCTAAGTATCTACTATAATTTAATTTACTTATTGACTACTTGTTTTACTTTGACATACGCTTGCCTAGTAGTTCTCATGCATGTTAAATAGGTGATAATGGTGAAAATTGCATATTCACACCCTTTTCTTATATTTTGGATCCACTTTGATTAAAGCGTCGTAAATAAAATAACTTTCTCACATGTCTTGGTCCCCTTTATCACTAATCCTTGAAGATTTATTCCCAATTCCTAGATCTATCATTCATCACCTTGGATTAGATTTTCAGGTGCAAAGTTGACTAAGATCTCTTTTGTATTTGAACCTTGTATTTTTTAATTTCAAAATTTGAATTTAATTGCCAACCACTTCGCTAGCCATTATGAGTTGACCTAACACATGTTTAGTTGATTTGTGGGTTTGATTGTTATATTTAAAGGCACTTGTTTGGAATTTGGTTGGAATATGAGAAGAATGTCTAGATCAAAGAGCTTAAAGCATAATTTGTTCTACATTTGCCTACTTGTGATGTCAACTTAGGTCCATTATAGACGTGCTTATTATGTTTGATCTTTCACTCAAAGTCGTAAAGTTGGTCCACTTAGTTGGGTCTCATTGAGGAGAATTCAATCCTTGCAAATTGACTTATTCTCAAAAAATCTTCTTAAATATAGTCAATCTTTATGCACATCCAAATATTAAAAATCAAGGTGAGCAAATTTCAAAAGTCCACATTTTTTGAGTTTAGATTTGTGAGTTCCAGTTATACATATATACATATATATACATGTATATATATAA
>VDFB02271358.1:281683235-281755298 GCA_007258455.2 Sequoia sempervirens
TGCCTTGGTGCTTTTTCATTGTCTTTTGAAAAATGCAAAGTCTTCCAAAGACTTAGGAGTTGCCTTATGACCTCTCACATAGGCTAAACCATTGATCATTTTTGCATATATTTGAAAATATGAAATGTTGACCAAGTGATGATGGTAAGTCACTTTTGTCAAGTATGGCTTTGAAATGCAAAAATAGGAGTGAGTTAAATTTGATCAAATGCCTTGGGAGTTTTGAGTTGGCTTAAATGCTTTTACAAGCATTTGGAGTGATTGGGGATCTATTATCATTTTTGCATTTATTTAGATTGTAAAACATTATTTAAGTGATTTGCAAATCACTTTATTTTATTGTTATCCATAGTGCAAAGTGTTGATGTGTTTCAAGGAGGTGGTGGGGCCTCTTTTTTTGCATTGTTTTTGAAATGTAAAATAGTTTGATTAAGTGATGTTATTATGAATCACTTAATCAAAATATTATTTTAAATGCAAAATAGAGTCTTGTGCTTTTGCAAAAGCACTAAAAGTGTGGGTCAAATAGGTTGAAGACATGTGTGCGAAAAAGTGATGACTTGCCAACATGGAGAAAGCGTGGGAGGATGTCTTTGACTATTTTTGGAGGGAAAAGGCTATTTGGAGGCAGTTTTGTCACATTTTTAGTGTGACTATGGTCTTGGCTTGATCTTGCTTCATGTGGAGGACAGTTTGGAGTGATTTTAGAAGGTTCTTTTTGGCCTTTTCTATTGCATCCAACCAAAACCTTCTAGATGGACTTGTGTGAGGGAGTAGTTTGAATTTTTGCTTAAGTAAACTTTATTGTTGAAGCTAGTTCTTTCTTTCCAGTAGAGTGATAGCTTAATTTATGGAGTTGTCTTTCAGCAGGAGCAATATTGTAACTTAGAGACAAATTTTTATACTAGTGAGTACCTTGAATCAATGATATTGAATATTTTCCTTCTCATTTCATGTATTATTTTGTGCATTTAGTGGTTGATCAAATTACTTGTGAAATTTAGCTTTTCCTTGTAGTTTTGTCTCATTGTTAAGCACCTGTTTAACATAAAAGTGTATTGTTGCAGGTTATAAGTTGTGTTAGTGAATGAAAATGCTTTAGTTGTGAATTTTTTTCCTTCTAAGAGCTTTAGCTGTAAAACCTCCTTATAAAACACTTATGCAAGAATGCATGCAAAAAATGAGTTGTGTAAACCAAGTTTTGTCATTGTTTTGAATGTGTGTAAGCTATTTGCAGATCTTAGTTAGTTTTTGGTGTATCACCTTTTGAAGTTTCAATTAAGTTTCACTTTCAAGTATCTTTTTACTCTTTCCTCAAGAAATCATTATTTTAGGTGACATCAAAAGGGGAGCCAACCCATAATCTGGAGGTCTACTTTCATGATAGGATACCCACAGCCTGAAAATAGTCCCATGCTACTCCAAATTTGTTGAGTTCTTTCACAACTTAGTAGAGGGGTGCAAGTTTGGATGGTTAATAGTTAAATTTATTGTTTATGTTAGAATGTTATACAAAAAGTAAATATATAGATATTATTAATAAATAATTTATTCCTTATCACAATTATTATATCAAATTTTGTAGCATAAATATAGTAAATGAAATAACAAGTAGTAGGCTTGTACAAACCTACTAAATCATAAAGCAAGTGCAAAACAATGAAGTTCAAGTTTTGAAGACAATTCAAAGGAGGGTAATTACTTAAGTATGAAGAAGAGCTCATGGAGCCAACAAGAAGGTGTGCTGCACATACAAAATATTAGGATTAGGATTAGGATTAGCATTAGTATTGGGATTTTTATTATAGTTAGGTTTAGGGATATAGATGAGGGGTAGGGTTAGGGGTGGGGTTAACATATTTAAAAAGGTCCAGGTTTAGAAATAGGGCGAGGGTAAGGATTAGGATTAGATTTAGGTAGGGTTAGTATTAGAGATAAAATTAGGATTAGGGTTGGATATAAAACTAGGATTAGGGTTAGGGTTAGGATAAGAGATATAATTTGAATTAGGGTTATGGTCAGGGTTAGAAATAGTATTTAAATTTGGATTAGGGTTATCATCACAATTACAATTAGGGTTAAGATTTGAGATAGAATTAGGTTTATAATTTGAATTAAAATTAGGGTTATAATTATGATTTGAGTTACAGTTACTATTATAGTTAAGATTACAACTCAAATTAGAGTTATTCATATGAATACAAATATTTTTAGTGTTATAATTATTGTTTGTGTTAGAATGTTATACAAAAAAGTAAATATATAGATATTATTAATAAATAATTTATTCCATATCACAATTATTATATCAATTTTGAACAACAAAAGGGTGATGCATTAAGTAATGATAATTTAAAATTGAATATAAAGTACAAATATTTGTAATAAGTGTTATAACTAAGAGAAAGGGAGTTGAGAAATCCTAATAAGTAAGCTTTTTATTGAAAAACATATTCAATTTATAGTGTAGGAAATTTTATACCTTTACAATTTCAACTATGTTTGGGTCCCTTAATTTATTGGACTTAATTAAGCTTCTAATTTTCCAAATTATGCATTCCAAAGCCTTATTTTTATCATTCTTAGAAAGGGGAACAAACATTTAATTAATGCAATTAATATTTTAATCACCCTGGAAAATGTGTCCTAGACCTATTGGCTAGGACCCATTCGCCCAAGGGTGAATGGGTCCCCTTTAAGTCCTAAGACCCATTTTTGAATATGTTTTTGGTGATATTTTAATTATTCAAATTCAACTTGCAATGGTCGGATTTTGGAATCTAGTTTTCAAGAAATTAGATAAACACCTATAAATACATAGTCTTTTTTATCATTTGAAATCTAACACACATGATCAAATATTCTTATGAGAAAATATCATTGCCAAGAGCATTCAAGAGTAGATTTATTATTCATTTGTTTCAGCATTCAAGATCCTATCATCATGTTCAAGCTTATGTGTGTTCATGTCATCTTGTGAAGGCTAGTATGCATTGTCGATCCTAAATAATCCAAGCATTTTAAGTATCCAAATCCATCAAGCAAAGAAATATCAGATTCCTTGGAGAGATGTGTTTGTATTTTGTCCTCTAAGGGAAGCCATTGAAAGGTTGGTGAGTTGTAACAAGCATTGTTCATTCATCATTTCCTTCTCCATTGTCATTTATCTTTTTCTATCAAGGTTTAATTACCAAAATTGGGTTTTGACTAAGGCAAACCCCTATTCAAACAAAACAATTTTTCTCTTTGTGTATGTGAAGATTTTATGTTGAAGAAGGATTGAAGAGATCTTGAAGAATTTTTTTGCATTATTGCACAAGTTTTCATCATTGTTGTCAAGCCACAAAAATTCAATTGTAGAATTTATTTTCGACTTTCCAACAATGGGACCTATGTCAAATAGAAGCTCAGATCTTGCACCAAAGGACCGAAAAAGTTGATCCAAACACATGTACAAAGACCCATTCACCCATGGGTGAATGAGTCCTTGAAGGCACCTCAAAACCAATTTTTTCGAGCATGTTTTCTATCCTCTGCACTTTCCAAATCTGCCAAAACTTGACTGTTTCAGTCTGCCAAGCTTTGAGATCTCACATTTTAAGTATTAAGGAATATAGGATCATTAAGTTAATCATTTCAAAAAAATTCCAATCCATTCCAATCCCCCAATATATGTAGATCTAGGTTTGATTGGCTCACCATTAGGGTTGAAGGTCAATCTTTTTCACCTTGTGATCTATATCTCAATAAAATTTATAAAAATATGGAAATGGCCCTAGGTTATGGACACTAATCTTAGAGTCACCACACTTTTATGTTTCAAAATTATGTATGGTTATTTTGGTTTCTCTCCTACAAACCCTAGTGTCATGATGTAAGAATCACAATGGTCACATCCTTAGAGAATTTTTTTTTCTACTGAGATATATAAACGAACTAATTTTAGTGGTATTCAAGGGTATCCAAACCCCTTCCCTCTTAAAGTTAAAGAATATTTTCCAAATTTTAGAGGAGATTATGAAGAGTCAACATCCAAACATATGCAAGATTTCATTAGCTTGATGATGAACTATCAAATAAAAGAATATGTTACTATGAAGTTTTTTAAGGTCTTTAGAAAATGATGATAAAGATTGGTTTTCTAGTTTTCTAATGCATTGCATATTTTCATGGCAAGAGATTAGAATACTATTCATTGATTAGTTTGAAGGAATGAATAATGAATGGTCATTTGATAATAAACATCTGCATATTCAAGAATATTTTGATGAGGAATTTGAACTTAGGGTTGATGATATATCAATTTTTGATGCATTATTTAATATAACAAGGTATTGGGGAGAATCCCCATATGAATTTCATGTAAGATTTATGGAGGCTTTATTTACTTTACCTCATAGGCCTGATGATTTAATGTGCATTGATTTATTTTGTGAAGCCTTTGAGCTAGGTTTGAGCACTATATCAGAGAGGTTGAAGCCTTTTAGAGTCAACCAAATATATATGAATGAATTGTTATTCTTGAGGATAGCAGAAAAGAATATAAAAAAAAAACCAGGTCAACAAATGTTTATCTAGTTATAATTTCTTGCACGAGTAGGATGATGATGCGTCACATAAGGATGTAGAGAAAGCGACAAAAAATGAAAATACCTCTTGCAACAATGGTAAGGATGAATATTTGTATTGTATCATTGATGAAATGGATATCAATAATAATTGCTATTGAATAATAGTCCAAGCACATTTTGTGGTGAGAAATATTCTCACGAGATTATGCCTATTTTTTTAAAAAAGAAGGGGTAAAAATTTTATTCAATCAAAATCAAAGTACAAGCCAAAGCCAAAGGCCCACCAAAGCAAGACAACCACCAAAACAACCAACACGAACACTACATATACCTGTCCTCCACTAATAACCTCTCTAGAGTCCCCAAGTAATCAGAAGGTAACTCATCCCTTCCACTAATATCCCAATCGTCCACATTCTCAGAGGCCCACTTCGCCAGACAATCGGCCACTCTGTTCCACTCTCTAGGGATATGACAAAAGGAGACAGAATCCAAAGAACTGCAAAGACTCAGAATCTGCCTGACCACAGAAGCCAATTGCCAACTAACATCCTCCAGCTTCTGGTTGTTCAGCATATCCACCACAATCTGAGAATCAGACTCACAAATGATCCTCCGCCAACCTAAAGAGTATCCACGCTCAACAGCTATCTTGATAGCAAGGGCCTCCATCAGATTATTAGAATGCTGCCCTTTGTAAATAGAGAAGACAAAAACAGCACCACCATCGTTACCTCTGCCAATACCCCCAACACCAGCATGACCAGGGTTCCCACGAGAAGAACCATCAGTGTTAATTTTTAAGACCCCCACCGGGGGAGGCGTCCACCTTCCATCGCGACTGACCCGTTGCCTGACATGGCGGGATCTTCTACCAGCCAGGCTTCCCCTGCTACTATCCCCCAAGTTCAAATTTCGCAAAATAGCCAGATCACCAGGATCAGTATTAACAGACATATCACACTTAGCTGAAATAGTCTCCTGGAGCCTGCTAAGAATCTTCTTCCACAATTGAGAACTTCCCAAATTGGAGCCACAAAAAACTCTTCGGTTCCTCTCCAGCCAAAGGTTCCAGAGAATGAGAGTAGGCCCAATAGACCAGGCCACCTGCAGGAAAGAAGTCTTTGCGGGAGGTCTGCCCAAACTTTCCCAAAAGTCAATCAAGGAGGTAGCATGAATACAACCATGTTGCCAAGCCTCCCACCATCTATGCCACAACTCTCTAGAGTAAGGGCAAAGAAAGAACAAGTGAGAGGTACACTCCTCATTGCAAGAACAAAGAAGGCAAATAGAAGGACCTTGAAAACCTCGCTTGCGAAGATTTTCCCAAGTGAGGCACTTTCTCTGAGCAACCAACCATAAGAAAAAATTGCATTTGGGCCATGAGAAGTTGTCCCAAACCTTCTTCCACCAGTGCACCTCAGCCGGACCATGTAAGTTCTTGTCAAGCATAGCGTAGCCTTGAGCAACAGTGAATTTACCTTTTGGACTAGGACTCCAAGCCAGAACATCCCTCCCATTCAGAGAGCTGCAAAGTCTGTCCTTCAAAATTCTAGCAAGAACATCACGATCCTCATCAGAACCACCCAAGGGCCACTCCTGAGGATCCTTCCAACAAGCCACCGTCACCTGACCAGTACGCTTGACAGTTTTAAAATGCTCCACCTTAATCCAACCGGCATCAGAGAAAATATGGCAAAGAGGCTGAAGCTGAGGAAAACTAGAAAGAATGGGAGGGTGGCCATCCCAAGAGTCTTGCCAAAAAAGAGCATCAGAGCCTCTATTACAGATCCAGAAGAGCCCCTCCTTAATCAGCTGAGCACCCTTCTTAAGAGTATCCCAAATACAAGAACCCTTGCCCATCAAATGAAGACGTGGCACATCAAGGCACTCAACACCGGGGAGATACTTGTGGGCCAGAATCTTAGCCCAATCCTGATCCTGATTGTTGCACCACCTCCAGTATAGCTTGGCCGCCAAGGCAGTGACAACAAGAGCCATAGACCTAAGACCAAGGCCCCCAGCATGCTTCGGCCTGCAAACAGACTCCCACTTGACTAAGCTCCACTTCGAGGAAAGAAGGTTGCCAGACCAGAGAAATTGCCGAGACAGAGCATCGAATTCCCGCACAAAGGCTGACGGGGGAGCCTGCACACAACACCTATAGATGGGGAGAGACTGCACCACAGTCTTTAGAAGAACCATTCTCCCAGCAGAAGATAGCCACCTGTGAGTCCAATGACTAACCTTACTCCGGAATTTATCCAAAATTCCCTGCCAGTAATCTCTACGCTGGGCTCCCAAAGCCAAAGGGATCCCAAGGTACATCAAGGGGAGAGAACCAATCTGAAATCTTAAGATCCTAGCAATCCTGCTCTGAATACGCTGAGGAGTATTAAAGAAATAAATGGAAGACTTGTCATCATTAATACACTGACCTGAAGCCTTCAAATAGATGTCAAGAGCTCTCCTGAAGTTCACAGCCTCACTAATTCTAGCCAGGCCCATCAGCCCCGTATCATCCACAAACTGAAGATGAGAGTAGGAAGGAAGAGAGTTGCTCCAGCTCCAACCACGGATAAGACCCTGACTCACCTGAGATTTAATAAATCTTCCAAGACCCTCTGCCATGATAATGAATAAGTAAGGAGATAAAGGATCCCCCTGCCGGAGACCTCGAGAAGCACTAAACAGATCTGAAGGCTCCCCATTAATAAGAACCGAGAAAGAGGCAGAGGTAACACAACTAAGGACCCAATTCACCCACTCCTCAGCAAAGCCAAAAGCCAGGAGAGTTTTTTGTAAGAATTCCCAACTCACCCGGTCATAAGCTTTAGACATGTCCAGTTTAATAAACATAGCCTTCTCCTTAGAGTTGGCCATAGAATGAATAGCTTCCATGGCTATCACGATGCCATCCAAAATTTGTCTCCCTTCAACAAAACCACCCTGCTCAGCAGAGATCAGAGAACCGAGGAGTGGTTTGAGTCGCTCAGCAATCAACTTGGTGATGATCTTGTAAACCACATTACATAACGCAATAGGCCTGAATTGTGCCAGTCGATTAGCTCCTTCCATCTTGGGTATGAGAGCCAAGAAAGTAGAATTCATGGACTTGAGCATCTGCTTGTTCCTATGTGATTCCTGAATCACCTCAAGGAGGTCAAACTTTATAATTTCCCAAAACTCCTGAAAGAACTCAATCGGAAACCCATCCGGACCAGGAGCCTTGCCTTTTTTCATATTAAACACCACTTTCTCCAATTCAGGTAACAAGATAGGACATAAGAGAACCCCATTCATCTCAGCAGAGACCAGTTGGGGAATACAATCCAAAATGGCCCCCTCCTCAGCCCTAGCAGCAATATCCTCCCTAGAAAAAAGGTTAAAAAAATAATTGACAGCTTCCCTGGAAATATCAGCGCTGGAGGAAAGCTGAGCCCCATCTTGAGAAACTAGAGAGGAGATAGAGTTCCCCTGCCTCCGAGCCTTAACCGAATTATGGAAGAAAGCGGTGTTCCTATCTCCCTCCTGAAGCCAATCAATGCGAGATTTCTGCTTCCAGAAGATCTCCTCCCGAAGCTCCCACTCTTCTAATCCCTTTAGAGCCAAAGACTCAGCAATACTAAGGTCTGAGGTCAACCCCTGGTCACGAATCTGACGAGTGATGGAATCCAACTTGGACTGGGCAACCAACTTCTGAGCTTGTAGGTTCCCAAAACACTGTTTATTCCATCTCTTAAGCCTGAACTTCACATGTTGAAGCCTCTTAGTGAAAATAAACATGGCCGTCCCATGGGTAGGCCTCCCCTCCTGCCACCAATCCAACATAAGATCATGCAAAGATTGATCTCTTAACCACATCAACTGAAATTTGAAAGAGGGATTTTTGGTGATTCCATAAACGGTGACAGAGAGCTTGATAGGCCAGTGATCAGAGCCCCTCCAGTCAAGAATTTCAGAGCTTGTGATCAACCTACTATTCAACCAATAGCAGGAGACAAGAAATCTATCAAGCCTCTCTGAGATAGCCTCACCACCACATCTCCTATTATTCCATGTAAATACACCATTGGTTGGCTTCACATCAATGAGATTTAGGGTGCCAATCATATTCCTGAGCAAATTTGCAGAAGGGTCCAGCCTGGCTAAACCACCACATTTTTCATCCAAGCAGGTAACAGCATTAAAATCACCAGCCATAATCCATGGGAGGAACGGATCCAAGGCCCGAATGAATTGAATGTGAGCCCATAGACTAGACTTACCTGCCATATCAGTAGGAGCATAGATATTGGATAAAAGACACCTTTCTCCAGTCGCAAAACAAGAGGCAACCAGAGAAATAGAAGAGCGACTAGACATCCACCATAAGGGGGAAACTCTCCTCGGGTTCCAGAAACAAGCCACCCCCCCTGCACTATTCAAAGCACCCACCCCCTGCCAACTGCCTTGGGGCCAGATACGCGGAGCACAACTCGCCAAACCGTCAACTGAAAGCTTGGTTTCCTGAATGAAGACCACATCTGGTGATTGAGATTCAATTAATCTGCGAACAGCCTTTTGTCTAGGGATGCTGTTCAACCCCCTTACATTCCATGATAAAACAATCATTTATGGGGGTGGGAGAAATGAGAATCAATGGGTTTAACTGACCCCGACTCAACCAAAGTATCACCCATGATCTTAACCTTCTCTTGATCAGTCTTCCTTCCACTCTTTGACGGTTTATCAAGAGGCCCCTTCTTAAAAGATTTCTGCTGTAAGCCTAAAATAGAAGGAGCTTTGTTACCCTTTACAGATTCTGAAGCCCCCTTAGGAGCAGGGGGATCAGGAACCACCACAACAGAGCCCAACAGAGTCTGAGACCCCTGGGGAACCCTGAAATCCTGAGCTTGAGAAGACAAAGCCCCAGCCATCTGATCCACTTGATGAACCTCTGAAGATAAAATTTGATCCTCTTTCTTTTCATTCTCATCTTGAACTTCATGCAGACCCTTATCTCCAGAAGAGATCTCAACTGGAATGCCTTCCTCTTGTGTCAAATTATCAAGAACTTCAAACCTGTTAAAAGTATCTTCATTCTGTCTATCCAGCCATGATCTCTTTTTTCCTTTGCCTTTATTACGGGGCTTAACCGGAATAAAACCCTCATTATCCATAGGTTCATTAGGCATTGGGGCTTTTCCCTTGTCCCCCCTAGGGGGTTCAGGGGCAGCCCGGGGGGAGGGTTTAAATCTGGGACATTTGCGGTGCAAATGACCGTATTCATGACAAATTCTGCATCTAAAGGGTAGGGTCTCGTAATCCAGCTGTTGGATCCAAGAAGAAGATCCCATGCGAATTTCCATAGAATCTGGTAATGGATTATTTAAATCTACTTCTACACAAATGCGAGCAAAAGAAATTACCTTACGATCTTGGGTTTGTGAAGCCGATCCCACAGGTTTGCCAAGAAGCAGAGATATTGAGTGAAGAATATCTTCCCTCCAGAACTCCAGAGGAAGCCTCGGCAGCCGAATCCACACAGGAACCCGGGAGGGGATCTCTTCGGCAGAGTTGAAGCCCATGTGCCAAGGCTTGATGAAGAGCCCAACTTGGTTAAAGAAATATGGGCCCCCTTCAAAAGCCCTATTCCTATCCATAAGATTTGAAAAGATAACCAGAAAGTAATTATTAGCAGCCAAAATAATCTCCATATCCCCTTCAGGGTTCCAAACCCGACGGGCCCAAGATTCCAACACAGGCAGAGAAAGACGAAGGCCCAAGAATTTGCAAATAAGGGCATGATTACACCAATAATCAACATCTTCCTGAAACTTGCTCAGGTTGAATAATCAGAATTGGACGATCCTCGGATCTCTCAAGACAGCCATTTACTTTCTTCAAACGAAACATCCCTGTTGAAGAGGGTATTCCATCCCCAGATTGTGGTTTACCCAACTGCTCCTTTACATTGGCATGCATTGACGAAGACGGCTCAGCCATCTCCAAATCTCCGGATGAAACCTGAGCCAAAAAACAATCCCGATTTTCCATAGACCGAGAGCACAGCCACACCAAGAAAGATAGAGCCGAGGCAAAAGACCCTCAGGCTCAGAACACAACACACCTCCCGCAGTGAGAACCACCACGCGCAGCCAGGAGACGCAGGAACAAAACCTGCCCACAAGCCAGGCAATGGTCGCCTACCCAAACGACCTACGCACCCCCGAATAAAGCAGACCCACCCCCCTTGAGATCGCGCCAGAAAACTGCCCACCGAGCACAGAGAATGAACAGCCAGGAGAGCTAGGGCACGCGGGCCCTAGCTCGCACCAGGACGCCGCAGAGAGACATCCTCCATCCAACCAAAGAATCGGTCGTTTTTCTCCTCGAGTGATTGCAAAGTTCGCATCATTAATTAAATATTGATAAACAATAACGTTTTGAATTAAATTACTCTTTTACTTTTTTTTTAATAGAGAGAGATTATTTATGAAATAAAATATTGTTAAAGAGGAAGGTGACTAATATATTTATAAATAAAATAAAAAATATATTAAAAACAAATGTGCTATATGTCACTTTTACTAAAGTCTATATAATTTAAGTAATGACAAGAATGGAATTAGTAATCCATCTCTTTCAAAAACAGTATATAAAGTATAGTTATTGGAGTTATAGTTTTGGTCAAATAAATGTGGTTTCCTTGTTAGGAGATAGAAAAATAACCACACTACTTTATGATTATTATACAAAAGTGATTAGCTATATGATAACTTTTTAAAATGACAATCAAAGGTCATCTTCACTATCTAACTTGTTAAGAGTTGCATATCTATTTTACAAAAAATTAACCCTTTAAAGGGTATGGAAACCACCCACTTGAATTACTTACCTTTATTGAAGGGATGTTTTTTAAACACGTAAATTTATTAACTCACCATCCCAAATTGACCCACATCTATTGTGTTTGGAATTTGGAACCATGTCATTATCATCAAACAAGTTGGATTGATTGGCTGAATAATGCTTTCAAACACACCTCCCATTTCTCCAAATCTATGGGCACTAGTTGGTGCATATCACTCCTAGGAGGCTACCACCTTAGAGCTTTCCCAAGCCACCACCACCACTATTGAAGCCCAATCCTTTGCTCTTTCTCTACACCTAAGAGTTGCCAAACTCTATCAATAAAAGGAAATTTCCAACAATCACTTGGCTAGAAGAACTCAAATCAAAGCCCATCTTCATTGGCTTAAAATTGGTGATAAAATTTCCAAAGAATTCTTCCACTCCTTGTGTGCTATTATCAAGAGAATTAAGGAACACCAACACCTATTGGTAGAGCTTCTTGTTATCATTCACACTTTTCTGTGCCATTATGAGCAAATTTTCAAAGCTCAAGAGGATACTCTTGAATGAGCCTCCACCTTACAACATTCACCCCAAGTATTTGAGGCATATGAAGACTCCAAAATTCCATAATTTAAATCTCACAAAAGTATCTCAAAGTACTCCCTTTGATCCTTACCATCCACTTTATCCCAAGTATATTCCTCACCCTTATTTTTCCATAAATTTTGGAAGCCTCCATCCTCATCAACCAAATCATACCACTTATCCCCTTCTCACCTCCCAAAGGGTCTCAACCAATTTGTGCCCTTGATCACTCCTTTTAATATTAGCCCTTCGTCCCTTGAGCCCAAACTCTATAAATTAAGAGCTCCCAAAGTCATTATCCTTCAATATTTGAATACAAGGCTATACTACCATTTTGAGCACTTCAGACATACAAAACAATCAACCAATTATCTCTTTGAGCACAACCACTACATGCTAGTGCAAAAAGGATGCTTAGTAAAGTTATATTTTTATTCTTTTAATTTCTATTTAGTCTCCTTGTGCTTAATCTTGAGTGTTGCTTGTGATTGTGAATTGAGTGGTTTGAACAATTTTAATTTGCTCCTAATAAGAAAAATTCTTCTAGAGATGGTCATAGTGATTAAGGAAGAGGTAGATCTTAATGGAAGAATAGAGGAAGAGAAGATACAAATAGTAGAGGACACTATCAATATGAAAACCAAAATGATAGACACTACTTGTATTACAAATGGTGATGACTGTAAAGGTAGTGATGATTCCAATGAATGTATAATATCATGGGGTAAGATAAAAAAAAATCTTTCAAATAAAGAGATACAACCCATTGTTATGATAAATAATTAAGAGTGGCCCAATTTGCATGTGGCAATTATCAATATGAATTTGTTCTTTCTATATAAAATTCTACCAACTATACTACAATGAATGCATAATGACTTGATACTTAGGTATTAGATATTGGAGTTACACAACATATGACATTTTGGTGTGATTATTTTGAATGTTTTTGTGAAGCCAATTGATGCAAGAGAATCTAAACTCACGAGGATTCATGGACAAAAACAAAAAGAATATGTCTAAAGATTCATTTTAGTTTTTGTTTAATTTTGTAGTTTGTAGACTTTGTCTTGGTTGTTTATGGTGTTGGGATTATTTTATGTAGAGCTTCAAGAAGTCATTTGTGTGCTTTGTGTTCAAGAACCTCTTCAGTCCTATTCAGTATTCAAATAAATGTTGTTTCAGTCAATTCCAAACTAAGTTTATGTTCATCTTCATAAGTTTGGCTTGCTACAAACTAGCTATAGGAAAGCTTTTACTCTATTGGCTGGTTTAAAATATGTTGATAAGAATTTTTATTTTGATTTCAAGTGTGATTGGGTAGATTTTATCTTTTTCCTAGAAACTATCAAATTGGAAGAGATTATTTGGTATCCTTTTGCTTGATAGTGAATACAAAAGTCAATTTTTTCTTGTACTGACATGTATTTTCTTACTTTCACTTTTTATTTTCTAGGAGGTTGTGTGAGATTTGGAAAGAATTTTTTATGTTAGTGTGAAAAGTGTATTTATGCATCTAGTTATTGTTTATCTAGTTCCTACACCTAGTAGTCTTGTTAACACTTCATGTCACCCTTGTTTTGTCATTTATGATACCTGATTTGAGAATTTTGTGGGTATTTAGGTTAGTTGCACTTTTGTGTTATGGTTTTCCTTCTCTTACCTTAGTCATTTACCCAAATGAAAAATATCTCAAAATTGGTTGTGTTCGGGCCTTTTGAGCTTTCCATCTCGTAAAATGTCCAAATGGGTATCCTAAGCTAAAATTTGATGGATTTTAGATCAAAATAGGCTAAGTTATACATTTGTGGGTTTTCAACTTCCATCTTCCCAAAGGTGTAGTTTGGTGAGGTTTTCTCGCAAAGTGCACTTCACTTAGTTTTCCTTGTAGAGAAGACAAGTATAAAAATTGTTGTATAGGTTTTACCAACAAATGTCGATCAACTTCTCACAAAGGCCTGATTGAGGTCAAAGTCTCCCAAGCTAAATGTTTATGGGTATTTTGTGACCAATTAGTTTTGTGAGTATTTTCGTGTGAACCAGACATCATTTTAGAGGTTCAACTGCCGATGGATTTCCCACAAGGACCTGTTGAAGCCCAAATTCAACTAAATATGGATTTTGTGGGTAGATGGAGGTCAAATTCTTGCAAGTTCAGTTCTCAATGGATTTTTTGTCGGGGCTTGATAGCGACCATTTTTTTGGTTTGTGAGGATTTAATTGGCAACTAATTTTGCAAGTATTTTCATGTGAACCACATATCTTCTTGCATGTTCTGATGCTAATGGATTTTCCACTAGAGCTTGATAATGGCCAATATTTTGTATTTACAAGAATTTGATGACCATATAGATTTTTATAAAATTCCAAGTAACCTAGTTCATTGTTCACAAGTAAAGTTTGATAGTGGGTTAGTTTTCCACATGAACCCTATGGAGCATCCCAACCCATGTGAGCCCAATAAAGGCCAAAATTAACTAAGGGGTAGATTTCATGCGAGAAAACCTATCCAAACCTTTCCAAAGCCAAGTGGTACATGTTAGATGAAATCTCCAAGTCCATAAAATCTCGATATATGCTAATGTTTTGCATATCCCAATGTTGACCATTTCCTCATAGAACAACATATCTAGTTGAAGGTCTAGTTTTCACAAAGATACCATAATGCATAGATAACATCCAGGTGATGCCATTAATGTTGTAGTGACTCTCTCATCTACCTAATCTTGATCCATGGATATACATAAATAATATTAATGCACTTACATGGATTCACAGGGGGAAAAGAAGTGTCATGCATCATTTATTGATCCATAAACAACCTTTTTATTAGACAACCATTCTTAGACATGATTTGTAACATATTTTGTGGGGGTCTTTGCACTTATCTCATTAAATTCATTAATGTGTCATATGACATAAGCATTGGGAATATTTTCCATGACCATAATCATAATTATTATATAGATAAGCATAGACTAGGGTTTCCCTCTTGCAGTATTTTCTCTCTCTCTCTCCCCTCATTCTCTCGTTGGAAATATTTAAAAGGTAACTTGTTTCTCATTTGTATAGGGATTTCTTCTTTGTTCTCTAGCAAGCTTATATATTTTTCATATTTCTACAATTATAACTAGCTTTAAGCCTCAAATTTAATAGAATTTGCTCTTATTACCTCATATCTCTCTCATTGACATGTGTTGTATGACTTGTTTTATTCATGTGTGAATGAGTACTTCCTATTTTTATATATTTATGTTTTTTAAAGTTTGGTTGCAGGATCTAACTATAGATTTATTCTCTCCTAGTGTATGTTAACCCTTACCTTCCAATCTGTTGTAGGATTCTATGAATCAAAGGTCTATGTAGTCCTTTTTTAATCTCTGTTGTCTCTATGTGCTATGGCGAGCAAGGAATAAACCACTCTAAAAATTGGTGCATCACACTTTTCCATTTTAGTATTCCTCCTCCTTTTCCTCGGCAATCAATAGAATAGGATTAGGTTTTAGGTTTATTAATTGTTTGAGTTGGATCAATACTTTGTACCTAGTTTAGAGAGGGAACCTGACCTTAATAAGGAGGTTTAACTTCATTCAATAAGGTCCCAGACCTTAAATTCATTCATTCAATAAAGGGTGCAGTTTAGATTCACAAGTCTTATTCACACTAGATTTTAAGTTCACTTAGTGGTTTAGTTACCTCACCTCATAGGTAGATGACATGTGCATTCACACTTTTCCCAAGTGTTTTACACATCACATCTCTTGGAGGGTTAGTTAGTATTTCTATTTCACCTTCCTTCTTCCTACTTGACTTATATATACAAGGATATTTCGTTGTATATTTACATACTTTATGATAGTTTATTGGCCAATATATTGTGCTTGATTCTTTTGTGGACATTTTGAATTTTGCATTCGTTGTTTGCTACTCCAATATGTTATCAAAGCATTTAATTGCAAGTTTATTCCCATTTTTGGTGAATATAATACTAAGCCCTATCAAGGAAGCATCGCGGAGCCAAATAAACATCATCATTGCATTCAAAAGGCTCGAGATCAAATAAAGTAACTTATTTTTTTGTTTTTTTATCACTGTACTACCCTGTGGTATCATATGGAATCCATACAAAGTCATACTCTATGGATATTTTTCCCTAAAAAACAAAAAAATAATCCACTATTCTTTTTGTCCTTTCAGTAGACAATATGTTTTGTGCATTTAAAAAAAATTGACATATTTTTTGCCCAAATTAGCTTGATCAATAGGATTCTAGATAACATCTTATATATTTTGTTCTTTGGAGGTAAAATTTGTTATTTTTAGCAAGAGTTAAGAGCAGTCACGTGCTTTTTTTTGCCCCAAATTGGCATGTGCATGATTATCTAGGGTTTTCAGATCTATTCAATGTAATATCGTTTGGATCTCACGCTGTATTTGCAGAAGAACTCATTTTTGTAGTTTCAAAGCCTCACACAAACTCAACTTCATATATTATGGGATTGTTGTGTATTCCTTGCACCTTATTTTTTCTCAAAACAGTCTCGTGACCTCCAGCACAAATGACACAACCTACAATTTTTTGTTTAGTCAGTGACTTCATCTAGTTTGTGTTATTCTTGTTGGGCTTTTCTAGGATTATTATTATCCCCTACAGGACATGGCGGTGTGGGCTCATGGTCTAGATAAAACTCTTTAATGCCAAGTCCTTCTCACTTGATAGTGTTTTCGACTAAGGTTTCAAAGCTAGCTTGCAACCAACATTCAGTTATTTCCCTTAGATTGTAACCCTATGCTAATTAGGGGAGAAGCCTTTATGCATCTCAAATCTTGATCTTCTCACCTCTTTTCCATTGATTAAATCACATGATTTAGTTGAAGATCTTTGGGCTCTTTTGTTTTGGACTTGGTCTTACTAGACACCCATAGAGCAAGTCAATGTCCAATGGTCTCTTTTAACTAACAACTCCTCCATGTGTGATGCCTTTATTTTTTCAAGGCAACCACGACATCCTCATTGACTAGGCCTCCTACACAGACCACCACAAGCAACCCAAGACTAGGGATTTGTTTAACTAGCACTTTATGTTAGTTTTTATAATTGTTAAATATTTTCTATTCATTTTATGTTAAACTTTATAATCCAACAGTTAACCACTTAAATTTTTATGCTAAATAAGTTGTAAAGTCATAGTGCTTAAAGGAGGGGTTAGTTTTTCATTTTTTCATAACTAGAAAATGGGGTCTTTTTTGTGAAATTTGTAGTCAACAAGAAGCTCTTTTAGTCGCCAAAACAATGGTGATAATTATTTTCCAAAATTTTACTTTTCAAATATGTTTTTATAAAAATTAATGTTTGTTGTGCAATTTCAATGGGGCATAACTTTCACCTTGTCTATAAAAAATTGATATATTTTTTTTAATTCATTAGAATTTTACAATAATTTTAGATTTATAGTCGAAATAAAGTTTTGAATAACTTGATTTTCACAATTTTAAAAAATCTCTGTGAGTTGTAAATAGACAATTTGGTATCCAAAATTAACAAAAACTAGTGAATCTTGTCTTGCATCTTTCTAGGGGGTCAACATTCAAATTTAATAATTTTTTTTGGGGTTTGTAAGATACAATTCAAGTGCCTCTTTGTGTGTGCATCATGGGTCCTAAAATTGATTTGTTAACTCCGCATAATTTCCACACATGAAAAAAGTACTACTTCTTCAATCTAAGGGATTATGAAAAATGGTCAATGGACAACAAATGCAGTTTACTAGGGATTTTGAATAGTTTACTTATTGAAACGAGTTAGATGATGCAATGGAAATAATTGGTCTCCTTGTATCCAATAACTTGAAATTTCTCATTGCTAATTGTATAACTCCTAAGCAAATGTGGGACAAATTTAATGGTCTATTTAGTAAAGCTGATGAATTCAAAATACTTCAATTAGATGTTGAATTAACAATATTGTCTCCTGATGCATTTCATTTTATTGAAGATTACTTGGTCTAGTTTAATTCTTTGTTTTTTTGAATGAAGGATTGTGATAAAAATAAATAAATAAAGAGTGTGTTTTCTTGGTTTTTTCAAAGCTTAAAGTCCCCCATTAGGTCTTTGCTTCTACCTTTTACTCTACCATGGATGCTCTTGGAAAAAAATTGTACTACCTAATTTGAACAATTTTTTGATAGACTCACCCAAGAACAATCTAAGCTTATCTCTATGAATGTTATCATCTCTTCAAAAATTCAAGCACTAGCTATCTAATCATCTAAGGGAAAAGGTAAGAAGTCTTCAAACAAGCCGAAGATAGAATCAACTTTAGGAAATGAGCAATAATCTAAGAAAAGGAATAAAGTTGACATGCAAGCCACATCCTCTTCATAGTTAGGAAAGAATAATTACAAGTCAAAGTATGAACATATAGGGCCATGTAATTTTAATATATTACTTAATCATAACAAGAAATTTTATTTTAAGAGGGTTGTAGCTTTGGAAGAGGCCATAAAGAAATACAACATTGATATTCCCAAACCTACTAAGGGATATGTCCTTATAACTAGAGGTTTGGATACATCCACAAATAGTTGGATAGTGGACTTAGGAGCCTCACATCACATGAATTACTCACATGATCTTCTTGAGTCTATTTCTAGTAGTGCTACTTCTCATATTTTTGTGGGAAAATCTTTATGGGTTCTAGTTTTTGTGTCAGGTATAGCACAATTGATAGAGGGTAATATTGAGGATGTTCTTGATGATCTTGAGATTTCAACAAGTCTTTTATCAATTTACCAGATTTTTCATACTGGTGATGGGAAGACAGTTGAGTTTTCACTACATAATGTAGTTATTCAAGAACTACACTCTTGAAAGGATTGATGCTTTAGATAGAGAAGATCATGGGTCTTGATTATATACATATCCATTGGAGTAATTAGGACATCACTTGATAATTAATTAATTATTATTTAAGTATTAGGTTCCTTATTACTTTAATTATTTAAGCTAAACTTAGGAGCACCTTTTTTTTATTATATTGGGCTATTTATAGGTTAAGTTGTCTCATTGCATGAGATGATGACATATGTCTCAATCTAATCAAACCCTCATCTAGGTTTTTATTTTTCCTTTTATAAGGATTCTCATTCATTATAATCATTCATTCATATACAAATTCAAATGAAATCAAATTAACTCATTGCATAATCAATTACTTTTCTAGATCATCTATTCTCAAGGTTGCATGAGCATATCAATGCCTTTTTTCTCTTTAGATGTGACAAGTGTTTTGGTTGCAAGTGATTTATAGGAGTAGTGGGGTTCACTATCAACTCCAACATGGTAACAAAGCTCTAGATCTATGACTTCCTCTCCAAATTTTGAGAGATCCATCCATGAGAGAAAAATCGGCTCATCCTAGGACAAAATAAGCATCATCATTGGATCCAAAATGGCCAAAAACCCTAAGATTTCCTATTGTTTCATCAAATTTGGAGTAGTTGCAAAAAAAAGAAATAAAATTGTAGCAGGGACTTTATACAAAATTTGTATGACCTTGGTGCATTGATTTTTCACATAGGTATAGTAGGTTCATCTCTCTGGTTTTTCCAAATAATTTTCCTAAAAATTAAAAAGGGCACAAGTTTTTTTAATAAATCAAATTTAAAAAAAACAATCATAGTTATTTTTTGTGCTCAAGGTACAAATTGTACCCTGACAATAGGTGCAACAAGCTCCACACATGACTTTTTCTACCACTATCAATTTGACCACTCCTTGTGGAAACAACGCCAAGAAACCACTAATGACATCACTTCCCGAAAACCACTCATCAATTGGTAACTCCCAAGTATCGGTGGCATCGTCAAACCCCACTCGACGATAGATTTGTCAACTGACAACCTTCAAAATATTTTGGGCCCAATCAACATATTCTATATGATGCAATTTTCTAGTCATGGAATCTCTATGACATATTTTGGAATGAACAGAGCATATTCCACTGCTAGAAATTTTTGCAAGTCATTGGTGATTTTTTTAGCCAAGGGAATATTCCCTAGTATATTTCATTCGCTAACATCATGCTGACGTCACATTGATGTTATCTTGTATGGACAATTGTACAACCTTCTAGCCCCCCTCCAAGCCCTAACTTGCCCTAAAGGAGTTGCTATTTTCTTTTTGGCATAACATGGGCATACGATGTTGAATAGGCAAACAAGCTATCATCGAAAAGCTAGTTCCAAGAAATTTATTTTAGTGTAGGTCTCATCATCAAATTTTTCTCACTCAAATTTAAATCTTCATTATTTTCTTTTAAGTTCATAATGTTTTTCTTGTATCTTCAATTTTTGTGATTCTAACAACATTGGAAAGGTATTTTAGAACTCTTCAAATCCATACATGCATTTTTTCTAGAATCTATCCTAGGTAAATTTTATTTAGTTTTTGTGATTTCACATTCTGTTAATGCTTGGACAACTTTTCACTTGGAAATGTTTTTTTTTTTTTTGTGTGAGATGACTTCATTTGATTTGCTTTACGTGCCTTGAGAATTTTAGTCTCTTATTTTTTCATTTGAGGAAGTATCATGGGTTTTTTGTTCATCCTTTTGTGGTCATCTTGGCAAAGGATAACTATGAGTCTTGGCGAAACAACATCTTGACACAACTCAAGTGGCTTGATATTGTATACTCATAAAATTGCACCCCTTGCAACTTCACATACATTCTTGCATCCGCTTTAGTTTCTTCTCCCTTAGCATCTTGTGTAGGCTCATTTTAGCCCTTGCATCAACCTTTTTCCCTTCTCAGGATGCTCAACACCCCTTTTTAGCAACTACCCTTGCGTGTTAACCTTGCATCAAACTTTGTGCCTTTCATGTTCATGTCATTTTGTAGCGTGACGTGTCCAGACACTAGTGCGTTGCGCGGATGTCTGCACGCTGTGCTAGCATCCTGTGACATTTCAACGTTCAAACGACCATTTTCAAGCATGTTTGCCACTTGTCACCTCCTTTCGTCAGTGGTAACGGATTGAGATGCCTTGTAACTACTCGAGAAGCTTCTTTTCTCTCCTTAAATGCTATATTTTCACTTCATTTGTAACTCTCTTATGCTTCTAACTTCTCTCTTGCTTTGGCTTTAGCCTTCTACTCTCCAACTATTGCTTGCATAGCTTCATATAGCTTCCTACACTAGCATTCCTATATCTTTTCAAGCTCTCTTTGCAACATTCTCAAGCTCTTACAACACTTTTTGCAACACTCTTGGCCCTTGCAGCTTCATCTCCCTTATTTCATACTTGTGAGCATCCTAGGATTCCATATCCCCTATCTACTGCATCTCTACTTCATGATACAAGTTCTCCTCCTCTAGCAGGGATTACTTTTATCACCTCTTTTGTGATACAGGTTATCCTCCTCGAGCGGGGATTATTTTTATCACTCCTACTTGGGAGTGTGGGTTCTACTCCTGAAGCAGGTTTTGCTTTCACCACATGCTTTTTCCATTTTGGTTACACTCTCTCTTCATATTTGGTTGTTCGTGGAGGTGGGAACACCAAAACAAGGGTTTGACTAAGGCAAACCCCTATATAGCCCCAACACTTTCTCTAGATATTACACTTGCAGGTATTGAAGATATCTACTAACTAGAGGCTTCATTACTTAGGTTTTCGTGAGAATTTTCTACCCCTTATTCTCTTTCTTTATCATTCATTCTTTACTTTGCTACAATTCTATCACATTATGTTATTTTCCTATGCTTTAGAAGTTCTCAACAATCAGAGTAGTAGTCATTTAGCTATTTTATGTGATAAGTTCACTTTCTGGTTCCTTGAGGTAGTTTAGAGCAGTTCGCCCCATGAGGCTCTCTGAATGAAGAGAATTCAAGAGTAGCGAATCCCCCTTCTCTACATTTTGGTGAACCTGATGTGAAGAAGGTATTTTTCAAAAGCCTAGGAATTTATTTACCCCTACTTGGTGGGGTCATAACTCTTGACTTAGTGCTCAGAATTCAAAACCGTTTGCACCACTAGAAAGGTCTCCTAGAGAACTAGTTCAGTCCCTAAAATATTGTGCCTTTGACAACCAAATTTTAGGCATTGACACAAGTTCCAACCTCAAATTATGCTCTAAAGACCTTCCAAAATGCAAATTACTAGAACCTAGAAAATACCGAGAAAATATGAATATATGGATTTGAGATTTTTCTTAGTTTTGTTATTAGTTGATTTCTTTATTCATTATTTATCATATTTAACTTACTATTTTTAAAATGAATATAATATCCTCTTTCATTAGTTTAGCTTCTGATTTCATTCAAAATGTAAATTATGCTCCATTTCATGCATGTGATAGTGACTTGGCTTTACCCATGTCACTTGGTGCCTTTGATCCTTCTCACAAAAGTCCTCTTGCTTCAGAAGATATTTTGTCGCAAGAAGATGAAATCATTGATACCTTTCTTAATGTTACTATACCTTCTATTGATTCCAATACACTCTCTTTTGGAGATGATGCATTAGTGAATGATGAATCTTTCCATTCCAATGCACTCTATTCTAGAGACATTGTATTGGTGAATGATGAATCTCATCTTTGTTTTGATGCACTCTCTTCTAGAGATGATGCATTAGCGCATGATGAATCTCTTTCCACATTTGATTCTGTTCAGATCTATGTTGATAATATATCTTTAAATAATTCTACTAGTTGTGATGATTCTGTAAATGTAATCTATTTCTCTACTACCTCTCAAAGGCCTAAGAGACTGATCATTTACCTAACTCTAGCTAGTCCTTATCCTAAAAGGGTTTGTTCTATTAATGGTGTTCCATTTGATAGTGACCCTCCTAATATTCTTATGGCTCCCTCTTATAGAGCGGTAGCCCATACTTATGAGAATAGAATGAATAAACAACCAAGCCTTCTTCAAGCACCTAAACCTACAACTAAAGCACCTAGTGATTATGGTCTTGTCAAGCAACTCCAAGTTACTTCAGCTAAGATCTCACTATGGGACTTGCTTCAATTTGCTCGGGTTTATCAAAGTATGCTTCAGGAAGCTTTGCAAAATATCCTCTTGCCCTCTTCCGCTAGGCTAGTAGATGTTGATGCGTTGATAGCTTATATCTGTGCGGATTCACCAAATATTACGCTGTATCTGTAGGAACTCCCACCTCATAAAGTATAGAAGCAAGCAGACCCTTTGATGATTATAGTTAACATTAATAATATCGGTATTAGACGTACTCTCGTTGACGCTAGTTTCGGCGCTTAATGTATGTAGCATTGATCTATTGCCTAAAATTAATATTGATGCATCTTCTCTTAATGCTTCTTCTGTTGTCGTTTGTGGGTTTGATAATGTTGGTCGACAAGACCTAGGCATGATAGTCTTGCCTTTGAGGTGGGGACCCATTACTGTACCCACCCTTGTATATGTCATGTCAAAAAAATTACCTTATAACCTTGTTCTTGGTAGACTATGGATTCATGCTATGGGTGTAGTCCCATCTACCTTACATAAATCTATTAAGTTCATTTGCAATAACCAAGTAGTCACAATCAAGGATGACCCTGAGGCTATGCACTTATGTGAAATGGTAGCTGCCAGTCAAGCTTTAGTTGTGCCTACTCTTATTCCATCAGTGTCTTCCAATGTGTCGATGTTTACTCCAGCAGTACCTACTACAAAGGATACTCTTAAGATAGATGTCCCTGAAGAAGATCCTTCTGAAGCAATAAATCTTAAGTTTGCTCCTTCTTCTCAAAAGAATGCATGTCTTGGTGATGACTGGGGTTCTCTAGACTTTATAGAATCCTTCATTGGAGAATGTAAAGTCATCTCGATCCACTTAGACCTTCCAATAACATCATTTGACCCCACTATCAAAGACGATCATTCTTTTGCATCGCGGGATAATGTGAATGCAAATTGTAATGCCCTCTATGGAGATCCTCATCCTTTGTCTTCCATCTTTGTATCTTTGTCTTGCGAGCAGTCAAAATTTTCTCCACAAGAGAGAGGGTTGCTTCCTGCTCCTCATCCTTTATATAAGCAAGAGTGTATTTTTTTGTGGCTTCTAAAATCCCACTTGATTACTCTTCCTTCTCCTACACATAAGAAATCTCATAAGCATGATGAAGAAGAACATTCTTTTTATTCATACCATCGAGTGTCTGACTATTCCACTAGTGAATGTAAGGCCTTGAAGGATAAAATACAAGAACTTTGTGATTCAAGTGTCATCACTCATTTGTATGTTGATGCACCTACCTCTTCTTCGCATGACAAGTAATATCGAGATTCACCTGTATCTTGTATGTTCTAAGAATCTTGCATGGTTCTCCTCCCCTGTATGTTGGGGGCAATGATAACTTGTTCTCGAGATGTGTGTCCCTCTTAAAGGACCCCCCTCTCTTCTCTATGTCTTTCAATTGAAGCATCCCTTGAGTGGACCCCTTTTCTCTTTTGAAGGGTTCCTGTGGGACCCCCTTTGAAAGCTTTTATCTTAAATAAAATCATTTGCATCTAGCTTGAGGGCAACCTGACTAGACCTGACTTTTCAAACAGTGCATCCCTTGAGTGGACCCCTCTTCTTTTGAAGGGTTCCTGAGGGATCCCTTTGAAAGCTTTCTAATATATCAATGATCTGCTTGATTGTTCACTTACTTGCTTACGTGGCCGCTTTTAGACATGTTCTATTTGCGGGTAAACATGTCACTTTGCAGGTGCACCTATGAAGCCGCTTCTTGACTCTACGGAGTCCCCTTCCTTGGGTTTCCTCCATGTGAGAGATCTTGGGGGATACCTCCCTGCAAGTCTGCAGGTCTATAGGGCACTTCTTCTAAGCTTCCTCCATGCGGGAGATCTTGGGGGTTGCTCCCCTGCAGGTTTGCGGGTTTGTAGAGCTCTTTCTTAGGGTTTCCTTCATGTGAGAGATCTTGGAGGACACCTTCCTTGCAAGTTTGCAAGTTTGTAAGGCACTTTTTTGGGTATCCTTCATGTGAGAGATCTTGGAGGACACCCTTCCTTGTAGGTCTGCGGATGTGTAAGACACTTTCATTCTACAACTTCATAGTTTTGTGGGGCTATGGAGTCCTTTTTCTCAAACTTGCTTAGGAGAGAGTACATGTGGATCCATCTCTTTCTCTTAAATTCTCTTCTCTTCTCTTTTGTATATATCGGATCGAAGATCTACATCTTCTTCATCCTGTGTATATACCATTCTTCTCTTTGTTTTAGAATTCTTCTATGTGTTATTTCTTAATTTGGGGATGACACATAGTACTGAGACAACCTTCTACATCGATGCCTCTTTCACTTTGCTAACTCAAATCCTTAAGTTTTTTTATGTTCTAACATTGTTGTCTGGTGCAGGTTTTCCTTATCTAATGCATTTTTTTTGTAGGTCTTCAACTTGGGGGCATGCTTCCATGGTTCAAAGAGTTATTTGCTTCCTCTACAGTATCCTTTTGGCATATGATGTTATTTATGTTTAGTATATTTCCTTTAGCATGCATATTAGCATAGATTCATATGCCTGCTAAAGTGGGGGAAAAATGTATAGTCGTAAAATTGCACCCTAAAGTCACTTGTTTCCCTATCATTATCTCATTTTGAATTCATCTCTCATTCACACTCTCGTTCTATCGAGCTTTCAAAATTTCAAGCTCTTACCAATAAATTCTAGCTTTTTATAAAACTTGTATGGAATTGTTACTCTCATGTAAGTACTCTAGAATTTTTACAACGCTCTCCTTGAGGGTTTCAATAGATTTTTATAGTAATCTTATTTGTCTTTGATTCTCTAAGTATTTGAGATGATATTATTTTATTTATTGTGCTCTTGCCTTCTCATTTTACTTCTATTATAGTTAAAAATTATTATAATACACTTGGCACCTTGTGATCTTCATCTCCTTTTATTATATGTATTTACACACTAGTTTGCACTCCTTATAGACCTAGGAGTAAAATTCATAAATTTGTCAATAATTTTACCTTTCTAAATACACTTAGAATAAAAGAACACACTATTTTACTCTTTTCAATATCTTGGTTGCTTGTAGAGGTTGAAAGACCAATTAGAGGCTTGGCCATTTGTGGCAAGCTCCTTAGTAACCCCAAAATTTTCTCTTATCAGCTTGTAGGTCTTCATTTGGAGCTCTCCATCAAAATGAGGGTTTACACTCTCTTATCCTTTTCTTATTGTCATTTTATTTATCATTTTCATGGATTAAATTAATTTTCTATTATTTTTACCATACCTAGAGTTCTTGGTGTGTGTTCTTTCTATTTATGTGCAGTGTAACTAGGCATGATTTTTTAGAGAAGTGGGTATTCCACCATCCAATCTCATGGAAACTATACAAATGAAATTTTTTTTGGTGTGTTCTAAGAGTGTTCATCTCTAAGATAATTTTAATTTATTATTTTCTATTATGGTATTAGTTTCTTGAATTTCTATTATAGTTATTAAACAACATTTTTTAATTCAACTCTCTTGTCTTAGTTTTGTGAAATTTTCTTTTCTAATTTTAAAATAATTTTTAGGATAGTCTAATTGATTTTATATTCTTGATAAAACAATGGTAAAAACACTCACATCTTCACATTCAACTTAAACACTAGATTCATCCTAGGGTGGTGTAGAAAAAATATTTGATTTAGAGAACATCCAAGATTTCTATATCAGATTCATTTTCTCTACATTATATTTTGGTGGACCCAACACAACTTCTAAAATTTTTATTTATTTTCTTAGTTCATGATTCCATTGTGTTTAACCTATAGTTCTTTCTATTTAAAAAAATGGTTGATCTACATCTCCAATCATTTACTACCTTTAACTAGGTCTTCTCTCAAGATTACTTTGGCAGGTGCTTGATGAGGCCTTAAATGATTTTATTCAAGACTCTCATAGCTCTATTTAAAATTTTAAACTTCTTATTTTGCTTGAAATTATATTAATGCAATAATTATTCCTAACTCTAAAATATAAACTATTAAAATATCATTGACCTTGTTCTGATCCCACTGCATCCATCTCCCTTTCTTCCTCATTCATACATTAGATCACTTTCATATCCTCTTATGCCATCCTTGGCGTATAGTGATGTAAGATGTTGCATCAATGTTTGAAGTTTCTCCATAGTAATGTGGTACATATTATATTTTATAGTGGATCTCCATCACTTTCCCTTCAGTGTAAATTCTTCATCAAATAATTCTAACCTACCCCTTATGACCCCCTCTAACCTCACATTTGTATTTTATTTATACTTTATCAAAAGTACAAGGAAGGAAAGATTCCTTCTCTCATTCCCTCCTTAATTGAATCTACACCATATGGTCATTGAACAATAAATACTTACTCATGTTCCTCCCTCAACATCTAAGCCACAAAGAGGAAATAAATCCATGTTAGTTGGCCCTTCACCTTCTTCTTATACACCTACTATGATCATATGACCTCTAGTAGTTTCTCTTATTCTACCACTTGTCATCAATCTCACCACTCATGTCACTGTCCTAACACATGCACATGATGTAACTATTGGCTTAACTATGTAATCATCATTATCATGTCTCCACTCATGCCGTGCCTAACCCATCCTCGCCACCATCATCTAATACCATGCATCTTAATCTAGCTCTACCACCCCCTCCCAAACCCACCATTTCTTTGCCATCTAAGATCATATTTCAAGATCTTAGTGCATTCATGCGATCTTTTCTCCTTCCCTTGATTCTCTCATCATTCGTTAGATTCTTGATTGTTTACACTTCTCCATTCTATTAGACTTTCTTGATGTGAGTGTCATATACAATTCTACCCTTTCTTCCCTTATGCCTTCCTTTCATGTGCACTTGCCACTAGGTCCTCACTAAGCTCCACCCATCCATATTAGACATCAACATACCCTATTCACCACCTAAATCAAAATCCAAAATATTACCCCACTCCACATTTCTAGAGAGCCAAGCCTAACCTCATATCACCACCTCTAAGACATTTTGTATCACTCCCCCTAACATGGAGGATATTCCTCCACCACAACCTATTGATACTCTTTCTCACAATATTCTGGTTAGTAGTGAGGCACAACCACTATTGTCTTATCATAACACTTATTATTCCATTCCATCTTTGGATAAGTGCATGTTTGAATTAGTTATGGATATTATTAAATTGACTTTGATATTTATATGAACATTGACACTTTCACCCCCCTTAGATCCCATGAAAAGTGTTGCTCTCACTTCTCTTCTATGGTCTTTTATCATTCATTTTGTTGTTAATGACACTCCTATGGTATCCCCACAATCTAGTCACTCTACTCCCTCCTTTGAACTAGATAGGGAGTAGGATAATTTACTTGACCGAGGATCTTGAGATTACCATCCTTGTCTTATGTGTTTATATGTTTAGCTAGAGTTGCTTGATTATTTATTCTCATGTTTCCTGATTTGATGTTAGAATCTAGGACTGTTGCACGTGAATAATAAATTTTACAATGACTAAATTGAACGTCTTTGAAATATAATTTTGTAATTAAAATGCTTAAACAAACATTCAATGATTAAACAACCAAATTAAAGTGATGAAAATAACATAAGAGAGAAAGAAGATAGAAGACAAAACACAAGTTGATAATGGCGTTCGCCAAGATGGCTACATCTTCGGGTCCCTCTCCAACAAAGTGACCAATCCTTGATTATTCTCCAGAAAATGAGTTACAAGGCTTCAATTGGATAGTGTTGAATCTCCTAGTTCACAAGAGTTATAACGTTCTGCTCCTTTAGGTGCGGCAAAATAACATTTCTCCAAAGCACAAAGTTGAACAAAACTCTACAAGAAACTCTCTCACAAAAATCATCCTAAACTCCCCTCTTTTTATACATAAAATTTACTCAATTTGGCCTAAAACCAAATGATTTATAAAATCACCCATATCTCCCATTTTTACAATAAAATCTACATTTAATATCCCCTTAATAATCCTTTAAAAAATATCTCAGCCCCTTTAATTATTATTTTTTAAAGAATTATTAAGCCCCTTTAGCATCTCATGAATTCGGTCTAATGTTATTTTAGGGATTTAAATCTTTAATTAAGGGGTTAATCTTTTAATTATGGGAGAAATTAGCTTATAGATGTCTATAAAATACAACGATGCTTGAAAAATGCTCAACACCATTGATGGTGTGATGGTTGTGCATCACTTTAGGGGCGGGGAGGTCGGGTGGTCAACCCCCATCCCTACTATTTTTTAAAATGCAACTTCCAATTGTTATTCAACAAAACAGAGCATTGTCGTGTATAAGTGAAGCTACAATCTTTGGTCTAACAGTAGGCGGATGTGTTGATAATTGGGTGGTCATGGGATCAAATCCCATCCACCTTTGTTTGGTAAATATAAACTATTGAACTCGTTCCAACTGCCAGAGGAGAGTTAAATTGCAGTGCCACGTGGCAATTTATGATTCGTTGGAAAGTGCCACATGTCAAACTTTGATTTGTTGGAGAATGCCACATGTCAAACCATGATTGTGCCACTTCACTATACAGTGCTGACTATGCTGCCATGTCACCATATTCCATGTCACCACCTGCCATGTCTCCACTACCATATCACATGCTAACATCATAATTTTGACTAGTCAACCCTTTTGACTAAAACTTTGACTTGGCATAACTTTGGCATACATATTCCGTTTTCGACGAAATGAATGGCATTAGAATCAAGGCAATGAGCTCTTCGACATGATGCTATTTTTGACCATTTTTGAGATCAAAATTTTCACCTTTCTGACTGCCCTATGTACCTAGTTTGACCCCAACTTTGACCAGGCATAACTTGAGCGTATGAGCTCCTTTTTTACCTGTTCAAATTGCATTGCATTCTTTTTTCTGATCTCTTCAAGATGACGCTAAAATCTAGAGCATGTGAAACACTTCAATTTCTTATGACAAGTATCCACCTGAATCAGTCGTCCCCACTGGAGAATTTTGGACCTCCAAAAGTTACATTTATTTAGAATTTAAGTGAGGGCATGGCCTCCCCACTTGTCCTATATCACCCGTCCATCTGCACATCTGGTTCATTACTACAATTAGGACTGCAACAATATTGTTGAACACATACATCATTTTATCACTTCCATAAGCATCTACATCAACAGTTACAACCATTAACCATTAAACACTAACTAATATAAAGCTAAATAATCATGCAGATGCAAAAGTGAATGAATCAACAACATGTCTATCTTTCACAACATGAACATTTTTACCCAAAGGAACCTCCAAATTCCCAACCACAAGTTGAAGACCTAGACCATTAACGCTTTCATTTACTATTTCCTCATGTTGTACTATTGGTGTATCTCGCAACATCTGATTAGCCTTGATGGCCTCAAGTTCATGTCTAGAATCACCTAAATTAACAAACATAAGAGACAAATATTTACTTGCATTAATCACCCTTTTCAACCGCCTTGTGTTTGCAAAAGATCTATCAGTCTTGATTATGTGAGAATGTACAATATACCTAATGCCATCTTTAAACAAATGATAATGATTAAATTCCCTATAGAAAATAGCCTTTCGATCATACAAATATGGGCTACCCAACACTATCCCACAGACATCTAGTGGAACCACATCAAACTGCACCTCATCAACATACTTACTTGTGATTGCGAACCTTAAAACACATTGCCTGGTTACTTGCAATTCATTATTTTCGCAAACCCAACCTAGTGGATAAGGTTTATGATGTAGTGTAGTTTTCAATCCCAAATTCCTTACAACATTTTATGAGATTAAGTTAATTTGAGATCCACTATCTATGAGAGTATCAATTTTAGTGTGATTAGCAACAACCCTTATGTGAAATAGCTCATTTCTTTTCTTATCTTCAGGGACATCATAGACTTGAGAAGTAGAAGCAACTGAAACATTGGCAATAGAAGACTTACATTTCAATCCCATTGTTGTTATCTTAGTTTCATCTTCAGACTCTGAACCAAGATCCATGATAGCATTTGTGGTTTCCTTCTTACCTTTCTATTTACGAGCCCATTTCAGCTTCAATTCCTGATGCAACTGCTAGCAATGATCTTCATCATGACCTTTCCTGTCATAATGAGAGCATATGAGCTTATCATCCTTCTTAATTGTAGCTGACTTCTTACCCTTTCCTTTGTCTTTAGATTTACCTTCAGGCTTAGATGGCTTCTTGTCAGACTTATCAATGAAAGTACTCTTACCTCTTGACTCTAAGTGTGTGGCTTGTACACACTTCATCCAAATTACTAGGATTCAAAACAAAAATGGAATGTCTTAGATAAGAGTGCAAACCACCTATGTACTTAAGAAAAGTGTCTTGGGTGTACAATGGGACATTTAATGCAATAGCCCTTTTCTTGAATTCATGGGTGTATTCTTGGATAGTTTGAACTTTCCCTTGCCTAAAAGTTTGTCAGTTCATCATTGACTGTTGCATATGGCCTAGGGATAAAATTGATTTTTAAGAGCATTAAAAAATTATGCCCAAGTTAAATTGACTCTACCATGTTGTGAAATTTCTGCTTGATTTGTACTCTCCCACCAGGTGAGAGTTGTTTCTCCCAATCGAAGAGTAGCTAATTGGATCCTAGAAGCATCATCTAAGAGACCTTGAACTCTATAGTACACTTCTACTTGTTGAACCTAGTCATCTAATTTCTCAACATTTAATTCCCCACAATACTTAGGTAGATCAAAATTTACATCCAATTTAATTTTTGGCTTATGTGCACCCTTGAAAGGATTAGCAGAAGAAGTAGAGTTAGTAGAAGAAGAAGGATAAGATGGAGAAGAAGGAGAAGATGGAGAAGAAGGAATTTTTGGAGGCTTGTCACCACCTCCTGGTCTTTTCCCTTTGTCCTTCTGATCCTCATGCTTTTCTCACTTCGATGAACCTCCTCTTGCATGCTTCTTCTATTCTTGCCTCTCCTAAAAAAGCACTTCTACCATTTCCTTCATGTCAATGAAAGCTTTCCAAAAGCTTCTTTCATCGAGCTCTGGAACTTTAGGTTCAGTTACCATTTCTGACATTTTCGATGGCCTTTGTTTCTTGATCTCAGGATTATACTCTACAAGTGTGCCTTCACCTCGTTGGCTCTTCGCTTTCGTTATCATTCACCTCTGCAAACACTAGTCACAACAAAGCTTTGATACCACTTGATCTGATGTTAGGATCTAGGATTGTTGCACGTGAATAATAACTTTTACAATGATTAAACTGAAGGTCTTTGAAATGTAATTTTGTAATTAAAATGCTTAAACAAACATTCAATGATTAAATGTAACCAAATTAAAGTGATGAAAATAATAGAAGAGAGAAAGGAGATAGAAGAAAAAGCACAAGTTGATAAAAGAGTTCGCCAAGATGGTTACATCTCCGGGTCCCTCTCCAACAGAGTGACTGATCCTTGATTATTCTCCAGAAAATGAGTTACAAGGCTTCAACTGGACAGTGTCAAGTCTCCTAGTTCACAAGAGTTACAACATTTCGCTCCTTCAAGTGTGGCAGAATAACATTCCTCCAAAGCACAGAGTTGAACAAAACTCTACAAGAAACTCTCTTACAAAAACTCCTAAACTCCCCTCTTTTTATACATAAAATTTACTCAATTTGGCCTAATAAACCAAATGATTTATAAAATTACCCATATCTCCCATTTTTACAATAAAATCTACATAATATCCCCTTTATAATCCTTTAAAAATTATCTCAACCCCTTAATTTTTTTTTTTAAGGCTTATTAAGCCCCTTTAGCATCTCATGAATTTGGGCTAATGCTATTTTAGGGATTTAAATCTTTAATTAAGGGGTTAATCTTTTACTTATGGGAGAAATCAACTTATAGATGTCTATAAAATACAACGACCACAAAATGCTCAACACCATTGACAGTGTGATGTTTGTGCATCACTTTAAGGGCGGGGAGGTCGGGTGGTCAAACCCCGTCCCTACTATTTTTAAAATGCAACTTCCAATCGTTATTCAACAAAACAGAGTGTTGTTGTGTATAAGTCAAGCCACAATCTTTGGCCTAACAGTAGGCGAATGTGTTGGTAATTGGGTGGTCATGGGATCAAATCCCATTCACCTCTTTTTCAGTAAATAAAAACTGTTGAACTTGTTCCAACTGCTAGAGGAGAGTTAACTCGTAGTGCCACATGGTAATTTATGGTTCGCTAGAAAGTGCCACATGTCAAACTTTGATTTGCTAGAGAATGCCACATGTCAAACCATGATTGTGCCACGCCACTGTATGATGATGACTGTGCTGCCATGTCACCATTGCCATGTCACCACTGCCACATCACATGTTGACATCATCATTTTGACTAATCAACCCTTTTGACTAAAACTTTGACTTGGTGTAACTTTGGCATACAGACTCTATTTTTGACGAAATGAATGGAATCAAAATCATGGCAACGAGCTCTTCGACATGATGCTATTTTTGACCATTTTTTAGATGATCAAAATTTTCACCTTTCTAACTAGACTCTGTATTTGATTTGACCCCAACTTTGACTGGACATAACTTGAGCGTATGAGCTCCTTTTGCGCCTGTTCAAGTTGCGTTGGGTTCTATTTTCTGAGCTCTTGAAGATGACATTGAAATCTAGAGCATGTGGAACACTTCAATTTTTGACAAGTATCCACCTAGATCATTTCTAGACATGTATTGTTTGTTAGTTCCCCTTGGAGGACCTATTAGAACCCATCCATATACATGCATATTATTTTGTAGATTTAGTTATGTTTGCTCATGTGTAATAATGACCTTGTGTTAGCGTACCTCTTATGATTGATCTAAGATAATATAAGTAGGTTTTCAATATGTTAAATTTCTCTTAAGTCTATTCAACATTATCCCTTGTGCTCTCTTCATGCTCCAAAGTTCAAAGAATTCTAAGTGTGGAGCTATACATGTTTCAATTTTGTAGGGTTTGAGAGTTGTCAAACTTTTGAACTTTTAGGTTATCCATCCCAGTATGCCATCCCAACTATCCTCACAATATAACCTTCCACCTAATCTTGACAATATGGTACAAACCTTTGTAAAATTTGTCTAAATATGGATTTCTTGGACTATTAGACATGTCATGGTTGTCGTGATAGTTAACCAGGTTCCAAAAATATGTTGATGCCTTATAATATTTTTCGTCATTGGAATGCCTAACTTGGTCCTCTATTTGTAGTACTCCCATTATATTCTCAATCTTGAACCCCAACATTTTATTTTAAATTTAATTATTTTGTTCATTAAGATTTCAAGCTTGGTCATCCTATCATATTTATTGCATTCACTCCCTAAAATAATGATCCTTTGCAGTCAAAATGTTTCTAACTCCTTCAACACTAGAGTTTTGAGCATCCCTTAACTAGCATAACATCTCCATTGTTTCCCCAAAACTCCAAAGTCTAGCCATTTGCCTTGAAGCCTTTGTCGCACTATATTTCTGGACTTCCCATGCCTTATTCTCATTTCTATTGGCTTTTGAAAGTTCCCCTTCTCAAAGTACCCTTGCAACCTTTGCCCTGCTTCCTAGTCTTTGTTACCAAAATTCTTATCTTCAAGATAGAGAAGTTGGACCATCCTTGAATAAAGTACCTCATTTACTTCTTCATTGATTCTAGAATCTTGATTTGCTCTTACTTAATTCTTTGTCAAAGCTAGACTTGTGGGTTTCCTTGTCCTCTAGTACCCTTCCCTTATCATCCTTGACTCTCGATTCATGTAATTTCAAAATATTCTAAGTCTTTTAAGGTAGAATTTGCAACCATCCTTAATCCAAGTACTTGTTCCTTATCACTCTAGCATTTTTATTTCATTCCCACATAAATTTTCCTAAGCCTATTATTGAAACTTCCATTGTCCCTTCCTCGATTCTCTGAGCTTATTTCAAAAGATTTTTTTTTCCTAAGTGATTCATTTAGAGTTGTCAAACATCTCTTCATCTCGATACCTATTCCAAGGTATGCCCAACTCCCAAACCTTGTTAATTCTTTCATACTTTTTTAAAGTTAGACTTCCACCCTTCCTTCCACCTCAATACTATTTTCATCATTCTTCTAAAACCTCATTGCCTGATAACTTGCTATGTATTTCCCATCAGAGTTTGATGATCAAATTTCCCTTAAAATGGTACTAGGTATAGGTCATCTCTAAACTCCAATCCTTATTAGATAAACACTCCATTAATTCCTTGAGGTTGTTCTTTTGGACTTCCCTCTCTTAGCATGACTTCCTAGTGATCCCTAATCCTCAACACCTCAAATTGTGGAATGGGATATGGATTTGGTTTGATCCTTGAAATTCAAAAGCTCTTGCCTATTTTTTGATGGTATGATTGTATCTTTTCTTATGTTATATGTGATTGTAGTAGTATCTTTTCTTATGTTGGATACAATTGCTTAGAATTCATGTTTATAGTTTCCAATTTTTGTTTTGATTTTATAAATTAATTTTATGATGTTATTATTGGGTGTGTGGGTCTATCAAAATATCTCTTTCTAGATTTGTTAAATCTACACAATTTACCATTTAAAAAACCTTATTACCACACATGTTTGTCAAACTCTATCTTCTATTTGGCCAATCAATATTCCCTATATTTTTATATAGTTTTATTTTTGTTTATTTATAAAACCATGCCAAAAAATTCCTTTATAAAGTACATAATTCATTCACTATAATTTGATTTTCAATAAAGGCAACCTCACCATCTTGAGGGGGGTTGTTTACCCTTATAACTATTGGGATTTGACAAAGCAAATCCATTTACCAACACAAGGGTACTTCCTTTTTCAAGAATGTTGTAGTTAGTCCTATTTTAAATGTGTGACAAATACTACTCATTGTAAGATTTTTTTGTTTTGTAGGTTTTCAATGGAGCAACCATTGCAAGAAGAATTGAAGAACAATTTTTTACTTTACATATATTTCCTTTAAGTATCTAATGTAATATAATTTACTTATTGATTACTTGTTTTACTTTGACATGCACTTGCCTAGTAGTTCTCGTGCACATTAAATAGGGGATAATGGTGAAAATTGCATATTCACACCCTTTTCTTTTATTTTGGACCCACTTTGATTAGAGTGTCCTAAATAAAATAACTATTTCACATGTCTTTGGTCCCCTTTATCACCATTCCCTGAATATTCATTCCCAACTCCTAGACCTATCATTCATCACCTTGGATTAGATTTTCAGGTGCAAAGTTGACTAAGATCTCTTTCGTATTCATGTATTTAAACCTTGAATTTTTAAATTTCAAAATTTGAATTTAATTGCCAACCACTTCACTAGCTATTATGAGTTGACCTAACACATGTAGGTCCCGAGGTCAACTCACGCTCCTAGATGAAATCTAGTGTGGGTCATTTCGGGCGCGATTGGTGCTTCCAGAGGAGTAGTCTCACCTCCACTCGCCTCCTCCGTCCCCCAAAACCTGGCATAAAAGTAAGCCCAGGGCAAGGGAGGTGGAGCTCGCTGGGCAGAGTCGCAAGGTCTGCGGAATTCAACCAAAGATCTAGGGATACCTCTGGGTTAACTAAAAAAAAAAAAAACATGTTTTATTGATTTGTGGATTTGATTGTAATATTTACAAGCACTTGTTTGAAATTTGGCTAGAATGTGAGAAGAATGCCTAGATCAAAGAGCTTAAAGGAGATTTTTTTCTACATTTGTTTACTTGTGATGTCAACTTAGGTCCATTATATACGTGCTTGTTATGTTTGATCTTTCACTCAAAGTCATAAAGCTGGTCCACTTACCTGGGTCTCATTGAGGAGAATTCAATCCTTGCAAATCGACTAATTCCCAAAAGATCTTCCTAAATATAGTCAAAATCCTTGTGCACATCCAATTATTAAAAATCAAGGTGAGCAAATTTCAACAATCCACATTTTCTAAGTTTAGATTCGTGAGTTCTAGTTATATCTATATAAAGTAGGTGTAAGCCTGCACTCACAAAGATTAGGTATGCACTCATATAGGTGATCTTGAGTGAAAAATATTGAAGTTGCAAAATTTGAAACCTTTGTCTAAATCAATCTTAAATTTTTAACTCCTTAACAAATTGATTCTTAATATCTATTACAACACATCTCCCTCATCAAATTTCAAACTAAATATCATATTAAATTATTTAATTTCTATAAATTTCAAATTTACCTCTATTATTTAAATTAATTATTACTCAATTAAATAAGTTCATTTAGTTCACATAAATTTACCCCCTTTACAACTCTATATTATTAAAATAATACTAATAATTGATATTTGACTTTATTCTATCTAAACGTTGTTGTTAGGAATATTAAGAGGGCATATGAAACCTTGCTAAACGTAAAACCCCTCGGAGACATCATTAAATATTAGCTTTGCACTTTCTTAATTTATTTTTTTAATATTATAAATCATTAATAAGATGAGTGGGGTAGTCTGAACAAGAATTTTTTAGCCAAATTTATGCCAAGTTGTGGTTATTATATTATTGCATGTACATTCCAAAGTAAGCTTTTGTTTCTTCTTTTATTTAAGTAAAACCTTGGCAAACTTAATATGGAAGCATTCAAAAAATATTCTTTAAATTTACCTTTTTTCCTTAGAGTTTATGTCTATACCATTAATTATATTGATAAACAAAATTGTTTTGAATTAAATTGTTCTTTTACATTTTTAAAATAGAAAGAGATTATTTATAGTGTAAAATATTGTTAAAAAAGTGGTTGATATAATTTTAAATAAAATTAAAAATATATATATTAAAAATAAATGTACTGTACGTCACTTCTACCAAAGTCTATATAATTTAAGTAATGGCAAGAGTGGAATTAGTAATCCATCTCTTTCAAAAGAGTTTATAAAGTATAGTCAATGGAGTTATAGTTTTGGTCAAATAAATGTGGTTTGTTAGTTAGGAGATAGAAAACTAACCACATCACTTTATGATTATTACACAAAAATTTATTGGTTATATGACATGATAAATAATAGGAAGTAAAAAATCAAAAAGAAATAATCTCTAATAAATAGAGAATGTTCAACCCTAAAAATCATTGTTGAGTCTCACAAAGTATTTTCCATCTATCAAATCTTCAACAATCAAGGAGACAAAAATTTTAAATGACAGTCAAGAGTCATCTTCACTATCTAACTTGTTAAGAGTTGCATATCTATTTTACAAAAAAGTAACTCTTTAAAAGGGTATTGAAACCGCCCACTTGAATTTCTTACCTTTATTGAAGTGGTGTTTTTTAAACACATCCTTATTGACTCATCATCCCAAATTGACCCACATCTATTGTGTTTGAAATTTGGAACCATGCCATTGTCATCAAACAAGTTGGATTGATTGGTGGAATAGTGCTTTCAAACACACCTCCCATTTCTCCAAATCTATGGGCACTACTTTGTGCCTATCGCTCCTAGGTGGCTACCACTTTAGAGCTTTCCCAAGCCACCACCACCACTATTGAAGCCCAATCCTTTGCTCTTTCTCTACACCTAAGAGTTGCCAAACTCTATCAATAAAAGGAAATTTCCAACAATCACTTGGCTAGAAGAACTCAAATCAAAGCCCATCTTCATTGGCTTAAAATTGGTGATAAAATTTCCAAGGAATTCTTCCACTCCTTGTGTGCTATTATCAAGAGAATTAAGGAACGCCAACACCTATTGGCAGAGCTTCTTGTTATCATTCACACTTTTCTGTGCCATTATGAGCAAATTTTCAAAGCTCAAGAGGATAGTCTTGAATGAGACTCTACCTTACAACATTCACCCCAAGTATTTGAGGCATATAAAGACTCCAAAATTCCATAATTTAAATCTCCCAAAAGTATCTCAAAGTACTCCCTTTGATCCTTACCATCCACTTTATCCCAAGTATATTCTCACCCTTATTTTTCCATAAATGTTGGAAGCCTCCATCCTCATCAACCAAATCATACCACTTATCCCCTTCTCACCTCCCAAAGGGTCTCAACCAATTTGTGCCCTTGATCACTCCTTTTAATATTATCCCTTCGTCCCTTGAGCCCAAACTCTATAAATTAAGAGCTCCCAAAGTCATTATCCTCTAATATTTGAATACAAGGCTATACTACCATTTTGAGCACTTCAGACATACAAAACAATCAACCAATTATTTCTTTGAGCACAACCACTACATGCTAGTGCAAAAAGGAGGCTTAGTAAAGGTATATTTTTATTCTTTTAATTTCTTTTTAGTTTCCTTGTGCTTAATCTTCAGTGTTGCTTGTGATTATGAATTGAGTGGTTTGAACAATTTTAATTTGCTCCTAATAAGAAAAATTCTTCTAGAGATGGTCATAGTGATTGAGTAAGAGGTAGATCCTAATGGAAGAATAGAGGAAGAGAAGATACAAATAGTAGAGGACACTATCAATATGAAAACCAAAATGATAGACACTACTTGTATTACAAATGGTGATGACCGTAAAGGTAGTGATGATTCCAATGAATGTATAATATCATGGGGTAAGATAAAAAAAAAAAAATTCAAATAAAGAGATACAACCCATTATTATGATAAATAATTAAGAGCGGCCCAATTTGCATGTGACAATTATCAATATGAATTTGTTCTTTGTATATCAAATTCTACCAGCTATACTACAATGAATGCATAATGACTTGATACTTAGGTATTAGATATTGGAGTTACACAACATATGACATTTTGGTGTGAATATTTTGAATGTTTTTGTGAAGGAAATTGATGCAGGAGAATATAAAATCATGAGAATTCATGCACAAAAACAAAAAGAAAATGTCTAAAGATTCATTTTAGTTTTTGTTTAATTTTGTAGTTTGTAGACTTTGTCTTGGTTGTTTATGGTGTTGGGATTATTTTATGTAGAGCTTCAAGAAGTCATTTGTGTGCTTTGTGTTCAAGAACCTCTTCAGTCCTATTCAGTATTCAAATAAATGTTGTTTCAGTCAATTCCAAACTAAGTGTATGTTCATCTTTCATAAGTTTGGCTTGCTACAAACTAGCTATAGGAAAGTTTTTACTCTATTGACTAGTTTAAAATATGTTGACAAGAATTTTTATTTTGATTTTAAGTGTAATTGGGTAGATTTGATCTTTTTCCTAGAAACTATCAAATTGGAAGAGATTATTTGGTATCCTTTTGCTTGATAGTGAATACAAAAGTCAATTTTTTCTTGTACTGACATGTATTTTCTTACTTTCACTTTTTATTTTCTAGGAGGTTGTGTGAGATTTAGAATGAATTTTTTATGTTAGTGTGAAAAGTGTATTTATGCATCTAGTTATCGTTTATCTAGTTCCTACACCTAGTAGTCTTGTTAACACTTTGTGTCACCCTTGTTTTGTCATTTATGATACATGATTTGAGAATTTTGTGGGTATTTAGGTTAGTTGCACTTCTGTGTTATGGTTTTCCTTCTCTTACCTTAGTCATTTACCCAAATGAAAAATATCTCAAAATTGGTTGTGTTCGGGCCTTCTGAGCTTTCCATCTCGTAAAATGTCCAAATTTCGATGGATTTCAGATCAAAATAAGCTAAGTTATACATTTGTGGGTTTTCTACTTCCATCTCCCCAAAAGTGTAGTTTGGTGAGGTTTTCTCGCAAAGTGCACTTCACTTAGTTTTCCTTGTAGAGAAGACAAGTATAAAAATTGTTGTATAGGTTTTACCAACAAATGTCGATCAACTTCTCACAAAGGCCTGATTGAGATCAAAGTCTCCCAAGCTGAATATTTATGGGTATTTTGTAACCAATTAGTTTTGTGAGTATTTTCGTGTGAACCCGACATCATTTTAGAGGTTCAGCTATCGATGGATTTCCCACAAGGACCTGTTGAAGCCCAAATTCAACTAAATATGGATTTTGTGGGTAGATGGAGGTCAAATTCTTGCAAGTTCAGTTCTTGATGGATTTTTTGTCGGTGCTTGATAGCGACCATTTTTTTGGTTTGTGAGGATTTAATGGGCAACTAATTTTGCAAGTATTTTCATGTGAACCACACATCTTCCTGTGTGTTCCGATGCTAATGGATTTTCCACTAGAGCTTGATAATGGCCAATATTTTGTATTTATGAGAATTTGATGGCCATATAGATTTTTATAAAATTCCAAGTGACCTAGTTCATTGTTCAAAAGTAAAGTTTGATAGTGGGTTAGTTTTCCACATGGACTTTATGGAGCATCCCAACCCACATGAGCCCAGTAAAGGCCAAAATCAACTAAGGGGTAGATTTCATGTGAGAAAACCTATCCGAACCTTTCCAAAGCCAAGTGGTACATGTTAGATGAAATCTCCAAGTCCATAAAATTTTGATATACTCTAATGTTTTGCATATCCCAATGTTGACCATTTCCTCACAGAACAACATATCTAGTTGAAGGTCTAGTTTTCACAAAGAGAGCATAATGCATAGATAACATCCAGGTGATGCCATTAATGTTGTAGTGACTCTCTCATCTACCTAATATTGATCCATGGAGCTACATAAATAATATTAATGCACTTACATGGATTCCCAAGGGGAAAAGAGGTGTCATGCATCATTTATTGATCCACAAACAACCTTTTTGTTAGACAACCATTCTTAGACACGATTTGTAACATATTTTGTGGGTGTCTTTGCACTTATCTCATTAAATTAATTAATGTGTCATATGACAGAAGTATTGGGAATATTTTCCATGACCATAATCATAATTATTATATAGATAAGCATAGACTAGGGTTTCCATCTTGCAATATTTTCTCTCTCTCTCTCTCTCTCTCTCTCTCCCCTCATTCTCTCGTTGGAAATATTTAAAAGGCAACCTGTTTCTCATTTGTATAGGGGTTTCTTCTTGGTTCTCTAGCAAGCTTATATATTTTTCATATTTCTACAATTGTAACTAGCTTTAAGCCTCAAATTTAATAGAATTTGCTCTTATTGCCTCATATCTCTCTCATTAACATGTGTTGTATGACTTGTTTTATTCATGTATGAATGTGTACTTCCTATTTTTTATATATTTATGTTGTGTAAAGTTTGGTTGTAGGAGCTAACTATAGATTTCTTCCCTCTTGGTTTCTGTTAACCCTTACCTTCAAATCTGTTGTAGGATTCTATGAATCAAAAGTCTATGTAGTCCTTTTTTAATCTTTGTTGTCTCTATGTGCTATGGTGACCAAGGAATAAACCACTCTAAAAATTGGTGCATCACACCTTTCCATTTTAGTATTCCTTGTCCTTTTCCTCGACAATCAATAGAATAGGATTAGGTTTTAGGTTTATCAATTGTTTGAGTTGGATCAATACTTTGTACCTAGTTTAGAGAGGGAACCTGACCTTAATAAGGAGGTTTAACTTCTTTCAATAAGGTCCTAGACCTTGAATTCATTCATTCAATAGAGGGTGCAGTTTAGATTCACAAGTCCTATTCACACTAGATTTTAAGTTCACTTAGTGGTTTAGTTATCTCACCTCATAGGTAGATGACATGTGCATTCACACTTTTCCCAAGTGTTTTACACATCACATCTCTAGGAGGGTTAGTCAGTATTTCTATTTCACCTTCCTTCTTCCTCCTTGACTTATATATACAAGGATATTTCGTTGTATATTTACATACTTTATGATAGTTTCTTGGCCAATATATTGTTCTTGATTCTTTTGTGGACATTTTGAATTTTGCATTCATTTTTTGCTACTCCAATATGTTATCAGAGTATTTAATTGCAAGTTTATTCCCATTTTTGGTGAATACAATACTAAGCCCTATCAAGGAAGCATCATGGAGCCAAACAAACATCATCGTTGCATTCAAAAGGCTCGAGATCAAATAAAGTAACTTATTTTTTTGTTTTTTATCACTGTACTACCCTGTGGTACCATATGGAATCCATACAAAGTCATACTATATGGATATTTTTCCTAAAAAATAAAATAAAATCATCCACTATTCTTTTTTTCCTTTCGGTAGACCATTGTTTTGTACACTTTAAAAAAAAAATTAACATATTTTTGGTCCAAATTAGCTTGATCAACAGGATTCTAGATAACATCTTTTATATTTTGTTCTTTGGAGGTAAAATTTGTTATTTTTAGCAAGAGTTAAGAGCAATCACATGCTTGTTTTTTTTGCCCCAAATTGGCATGTGCATGATTATCTAGGGTTTTCAGATCTATTCAATGTAATATCGTTTGGATCTCACATTGTATTTGTAGAAGAACTCATTTTTGTAGTTTCAAAACTTCACACAAACTCAACTTCGTATATTATGGGATTGTTGTGTATTCCTTGCACCTCATTTTTTCTCAAAACAGTCTCATGACCTCCAACACAAACGACACAACCTTTAATTTTTTGTGTAGTCGGGGACTTCATCTAGTTTGTGTTATTATTGTTGTGTTTTTTTGGATTATTATTATCCTCTACACGACATGGCGGTGTGGGCTCATGGTCTAGATAAATTTTTTTAATGCCAAGTCCTTCTCGCTTGATAGTGTTTCAAAGTTAGCTTGCAACCAACATTTAGTTATTTTCCCGAAACTATAAACCTATGCTAATTAGGGGAGAAGCCTTTATGCATGTCAAATCTTGATCTTCACACCTCTTTTCCATTGATTAAATCACATGTTTCACTTGAAGATCTTTTGTTTTGGACTTGGTCTTACTAGACACCCATACAGGAGGTCAATGTCCAATGGTCTCTATTCATTTTATGTTAAACTTTATACTCCAGTAGTTAACCAGTTAAATTTTTATGCTAAATAAATTGTAAACTCATAGTGCTTAAAGGAGGGGTTAGTTTTTCATTTTATCATAACTAGAAAATGGATAAGAAACTCTTTTAGTCACCAACACAATGGTGATAATTATTTTCCAAAATTTTACTTTTCAAATATATTTTTATAAAAAATAATGTTTGTTATGCAATTTCAATAGGGCATAACTTTTACCTTGGCTATCAAAAATTGATATATATTTTTTAATTCATTAGAATTTTACAAGAATTTCAGATTTATAGTCAAAATTAAGTTTTGAATAACTTGATTTTCACAATTTTAAAAAATATCCGTGAGTTATAAATAGACAATTTGCTATCCAAAATTAACAAAAACTAGTGAATCTTGTCTTGCATCTTTCTAGGGGGTCAACATTCAAATTTAATAATTTTTTTGGGGATTTGTAAGATACAATTCAAGTGCCTCTTTGTGTGTGCATCATGGGTCCTAAAACTAATTTGTTAACTCCACATAATTTCCACACATGAAAAAGTACAACTTCTTCAATCTAAGGGATTATGAAAAATGGTCAATGGACAACAAATACAGTTTACTAGGGATTTTGAGTAGTTTACTTATTGAAACAAGTTAGATGATGCAATGGGAATAATTGGTCTCCTTATATCCGATAACTTGCAATTTCACAGTGCTAATTATATAACTCCTAAGCAAATGTGACACAAATTTAATGGTCTATTTAGTAAAGTTGATGAATTCAAAATACTTCAATTAGATGTTGAATTAACAACATTGTCTATTGATGCATTTCATTTTATTGAAGATTACTTGGTCTAGTTAATTCTTTGTTTTTTTTTGAATTAAGGATTGTGATAAAAATAAATAAATAAATAACGTGTTTTCTTGGTTTTTTCAAAGCTCAAAGTCCCTCATTAGGTCTTTGCTTCTACCTTTTACTCTACCATTGATGCTCTTGGAAAAAAATTGTACTACCTAATTTGAACAATTTTTTGATACTCACCCAAGAACAATCTAAGCTTATCTCTATGAATGCTATCACCTCTTCAAACATTCGAGCACTAGTTGTCCAATCATCTAAGGGAAAAGGTAAGAAGTCTTCAAACAAGCCGAAGATAGAATTAACTTTAGGAAATGAGCAATAATCTAAGAAAAGGAATAACACTAACATGCAAGCCACATTCTCTTCATAGTTAGGAAAGAATACTTACAAGTCAAAGTATAAATGTCTAGGGCCATGTAATTTTAATATATTACATAATCATAACAAGAAGTTCTCTTTTAAGAGGATTGTAGCTTTGGAAGAGGCCATGAAGAAATACAACATTGATATTCCCAAACCTACTAAGGGATATGTCCTTACAACTAGAGGTTTGGATACATCCACAAATAGTTGGATAGTGGATTTAGGAGCCTCACATCACATGATCTTCTTGAGTCTATTTCTAGCAGTGCTACTTATCATATTTTTGTGGGAAACTCTTTATGGGTTCTAGTTTTTGGGTCAGGTATAGCACAATTGATAGAGGGTAATATTGAGGATGTTCTCTATGTTCTTGAGATTTCAACTAGTCTTTTGTCAATTTACCAGATGTTTCATACTGGTGATGGGAAGACAGTTGAGTTTTCACTACATAATGTAGTTATTCAAGAACTACACTCTTGAGAGGATTGGTGCTTCAGATAGAGAAGATCACGGGTCTCAATTATATACATATCCATTGGAGTAATTAGGACATCACTTGATAATTAACTAATTATTAATTAAGTATTAGGTCCCTTATTACTTTAATTATTTAAGCTAAACTTAGGAGTACTTTTTTTATTATTATTTTGGGCTATTTATAGGTTAAGTTGGCTCATTGCATGAGATGATGACATATGTCTCAATCTAATCAAACCCTCATCTAGGGTTTTATTTTTCCTTTTATAAGGATCCTCATTCATTATAATCATTCATTTAGATACAAATTCAAATGAATTCGAATGAATTCATTGCATAATTAGCTGCTTTTTTGGATCATCTATTCTCAAGGTTGCATGAGCATATCAATGCCTTTTTTCTCTTTAGATGTGACAAGCATTTTGGTTGCAGGTGATTTATAGGAGCTTTGGGGTTCACTATCAACTCCAACATGGTAACAAAGCTCCAGATCTATGACTTCCTCTCCAAATTTTGAGAGATCTATCCTTGAGAGAAAAATTGGCTCATCCTAGGACAAAATAAGCATCATCGTTGGATCCAAAATAGCAAAAAATCTTAAGATTTCCTATTGTTTCATCAAATTTGGAGTAGTTGTAAAAAAGGAAATAAAATTGCAATAGGGACTTCTATACAAAATCTGTATGACCTTGTTGCATTGATTTTTCACACAGGTATAGTAGGTTCATCTCTTTGGTGTTTCCAAATAATTTTCCTGAAAATGAAAAAGGGCACAAGTTTTTTTTTATAAATCAAATTTAAAAAAAGCAATCGTAGTTAAATTTTGTGCTCAAGGTACAAATTGTACCCTGGTAATAGGTGCAACAAGCTCCACATGTGAATTTTTCTACCGCTATCAATTCGACCACTCCTTGTGGAAACGACACCAAGAAACCACTAATGACATCACTTCCTAAAAATAACTCATCGATTGGTAGCTCCCAAGTATCGATGGCACCGTGAAACCCTGCTCGATGATAGATTTGTCAACTAACAACCTTGAAAATATTTTGGGTCCAATCGACATATTCCATATGATGCAATTTTCTAGTCATGGAATCTCTATGACATATTTTGGTATGAACATAGCATATTCCACTGCTAGAAATTTTTACAAGTCTTTGGTGATTTTTTCAGCCAAGGGAATATTCCCTAGTATATTTCATTCGCTAACATCATACTGATGTCACATTGATGTTATATTGTACGAACAATTGTAAAACCTTCTAGCCCCCCTCCAAGCCCTAACTTTCCCTAAAGGAGCTGTTATTTTCTTTTTGGCATAACATGGGAATACGATGTTGAATAGGAAAATGAGCTATCTTCGAAAAGCTATTTCCAAGAAATTTATTTTGGTGTAGGTCTCATCATCAAATTTTTCTCACTCAAATTTAAATCTTCATTATTTTCTTTTGAGTTCTTAATGTTTTTCTTGTATCTTCAATTTTCGTGATTCTAACAACATTGGAAAGGTATTTTAGAACTCTTCAAATCCATACATGCACTTTTTCTAGAATCTACCCTAGGTACATTTTATTTAGTTTTTGTGATTTCACATTCTGTTAATGCTTGGACATCTTGGCACTTGGAAATGATTTTTTTGTGTGAGATGACTTCATTTGATTTGTTTTGCGTGCCTTGAGGTTTTAAGTCTCTGATTTTTTCATTTGAGGAAGTATCATAGGTTTTTTGTTCATCCTTTTATGGTCATCTTGGCAAAGGATAACTATGAGTCTTGGAAAAACATCTTAACACAACTCAAGTGTCTAGATATTTTGTCTTATATTTATGGACTCATACCTACACCAGACACACCAAGGAGTTTATCAACCTACAGTATAATCAGTGATCATGTTGTAGGAGTTATTTGTTCTAGTGTTGATCTTGACACTATGTGTGCTATATCAAACATCAATTGTCCCCACACACTTTGGAATCGACTTTGGGAGATCTATGAAGAACCTCATATCTCTCCATACCCAAATAATCTTGTTGCAAATTGTATCATTCCTCTTACAGATGCATATTCATACCCTTTGATGAAAATACTTTAGAGGAGCTTGAGTACATCATAGGTCTTACATGTTCTGATAGTTTAGAGACTTGTCTTCATGTTCTCACTCTTCAGATTGAGACTACATCACCATCTCCTATTATTCCTGATTAGCTTGGCATCGCCACATCCTTGGTCCCTATTGGTTCAATGCAACATGACATCCATCTTCTTCTAGACACAACTACTTGGGATTCATATCTTGTAGACATATCATCCTTGTTTGTAGAGTCTCAAATTGCATATTTGGAGGATTACTTTGAGGACATTCATCTCCTCTTTATTGACAATAACATCATCATTACTTTCCTACCATCATATTCATCACCTTTGCATCTTTTTATACATCAATCTTCACCTATTTCTAGATTGACATAATCTCTTTCCGATATATGGACACTTGAGCACTTTTTAGAGGCGCACATCATTTGGATTTGGATTCTTGATTCTTTGGTATTTTTTGATTGACTTCTCCAATCACCAGTGGATTTGATTCTTTCTAAGGGGAGAAATGTTGTTTGTAGGAAGTGGATCATATTTTTTCTTCAAGAGTTCATCTTTGGTACAATAGCTACTTCTTTATGCGTGATTCATATCCTCATTTTTTCTCTCCTACTACGAGACATATATTTTACTTGTGTGATAGAGATAGTCCTTGGGGGGTCGCATTGAGTCCTCCTATCCTTCTTTCACTAGTTCAGTTATTTCTTTTTCTATATTTTGGAGAGGAGTTTTTTCCCTTATGGTTTTCTCCTTTTCTCTAGTTACGAGAGATTAATTTGTTTATACATAGGTACCTCATCAGACCTTGTAGTCAGGACCCATCAATGAATCCATCATCACATTCTTTATCATGGTTTTTAGCATCTCCTTAAGTTGATCTTAAGTGGGGTGTTGGATTAAATAGAACATCAATTGATAATTAATCATTAGGTCCCTTATTACTTTCATTATTTAAGCTAAACTTAGGAGTGCCTTTTTTATTATTAGATTGGGATATTTATAGGCTAAGTTGTCTCATTGCATGAGATCATGACACATGTATCAATATAATCAAACCATTATCTAGGGTTTATTTTTTCTTTTATAAGGATTCTCATTCATTAAGATACAAATTTAGATTAATTCATTGCACAATCAGTTGCTTTTTTAGATCATTTCTTCTCAAGGTTGCATGAGCATATCGATGGATTTTTCTCTTTAGTTGTGATAGAAATTTTTGATGTAGGTGATTTATGGGAGTTCTATGATATTATATTCGATAGAGAATTAATTATGAAAAAAAATTATTAGCCAAGTACACGAGTAATACCTGAAGTCCTTTCAAGAATTGAGTTGGCAAGTTGTTAGCATGAACCCTTCACTTGCATTAACATATGAACTGTCATCTATATTCCTCACAATGATATTAGAATTGTCCATTCATAGTGACAACTTTTGTGTTGGTGAGGTTCTTAATGCATGTCTACATGAGGTACAATTTAAAAGTTCACTATAGTTTTTTAAAAGTACCTTGTTATATTGGTGTGGAAGATTTTTTTGAAAATGTGTTAGATATGATTGTGATGTATTTGTCAATTATTTTATAGAGATATTCTAGAGATGCTCCTAGTGTGTTTTTGCATGAGTTATTTAGGTTTTGGGAAAAATTTTCCATTTACTGGTTTTTAATTTTTCCTTTTTTTAGATCAAGAAGAATTACCATTTATTGGTTTTCAATCATTCACCCTTTCTTTATGAACTCAGATAATCATGTGAGTAAGAGAGGAAACCTCTCTTACTTAAAACATATCCACATGTTCTAAATTTTTTGAACATTCCTCTTTGGTAGAAGGTCATTGATAGAGGTAAAGCCTATGTTCGTTCACCAAAGTGTTTTAAGTTCTACGTTAATAAGTGATAGTTGAATAGTCCCATTGTCCCTATAATGCAATGTTATTTACTAAACCTAAAAGATGCAAAAACAAATAAATGCAAAGGAGAAATAACACAACACCACCTCAAGATTAGCCTAAGTTGAACTTGAACAAAGAAAGATGAAAGAACGATTATACCTTATCCAAGTTGATCTTTTTGGTTGGCCCTTTGATGTAGATTTGAATGTGTGCTCCTTGATGGAAAATATGATGAAAACGATATGCAAAATGATCCAAATTGTAAGATGAATGCAATGGAAGATGTGGGTACTTGGCTAAATGTATGAGATAGATGGAATGCAAGCTTGAAGAGTGCAACAATGGAGGATGAATATGCAAGTGCTTGAGATTACTTGAAAATTGTTAGAGAGTAGAATGCTTGAATTGTGAATGAGTGTTATGAATGAAAATGAGAGAAAATATCCAAGCAACACCATATGCCAAGAGAAAGGTTCTGGTTGAAAGGGCTGAAAAAAGTCATGAATCCAAGTCCAAAGCTGCTGAGCTTAGCCCACATTATTTGTTAATTTTTTAGGCTTTTCCCATGTGACTCTTGGGGTGTGCCTCTCTACCACCCACCATTTTTGTGAATATGTATGTTTATATTTTATTAATATAGATACCTGCCTATTCATCAAAAAAAAAATGAGAGAAAATCTTCCATTTTAAGGGAAGAGTCTCTAGAGGATTCAATGGCCAAGATTTTTCCAACATGGGCAAGATGGAGGGCTATGGTGAGTTGAGGAATCACAAGCCCTCACATCTCGCCATGTGGAAGGGGAGGTGGCCAAAGGACAGATGATGTGGAAAGAGGACATGTGAGGTGGAGGTACTTGCAAGTACCTTGGGATTAGGGGAAGATTTCCTCAAAAAGGAAGTTCTTTTCCCCATATGAGGATGATGACCTGATAAGTGAGGAATTTTAGAAAGTCCTCTCTTATCATCATGGGGATGAGAGAAGTTGTTGGGGGAATAAATGTGAATTTTAAATTCACATGATTGGGGAGTACCTTGGGGATAAGACAAGGTCCTCATAAAGGAGGTCCGTGTCCCATGTGACTGATGTGAGCTATGAAGGAATTTATAATTTCTCAACAACCTACATGTGGAAGAGGGGAGCATTGGAGGAATAAATATGAATTTTAAATTCATATGGGGAAGATGTCAAGGTCAAATAAAGAAAGTATTTATGAAAGGTTGACTTGGAAGACATGCCAAAAATGGCATGTGATTAAATTAAGGTTGTGCAAACAAATGATTAAGAAGACTAATGGAGAATTAGAGACAAGTGGCCAAATATGGAGGATGTGACATTAATCCTGATTAAGGGTGTGCACATCCTTATCATGGATTAATTAAACTAATCCATATTGGAAGAAGATTATGGAGGATGTGACAAGGGGAGAGAAAAAGGGAGAATTTAAAATTGATTTAAATTCAAAAGACTAAATGACTGAATTAAATAAATTGATATGTTTATTTAATTTAGAGAAGAAGGATGAAAGGTAAAGTATTTAATTATTAAATTAAATACTTAAGAAACCTTAGGAAAAGGGTTTTGATGTTATTGAATAGCGTCAAGATCATCTTCCAACCCAACACGATTTTTGGAGGCAATTCAAATTGTAGCCTAACGGCTATCTGAATTGCAATATCATATTCGATGAAGAGGCACTTCATTCTTATACATTGCTATTGAGGCCGACATGAGGAGATACGACCTTATATTGAGGCTCGTCCTTTACTAAATAACATTAATAATTGTGTAAGGCTGACCTCCTAACATTCAATAATTTATTGAAGAGGCATATCATTCATTTAAGGCCGACATCCTACCTTGAAGGATCACAACCTTTGGAGTCTTCTCATTCGAATAGTATAAATAGGAGATAATATTTGTCCCTTTGGCATTCATTCATATTCATCCATTCACTAGTCATTCATTAGAGTGAATCTTGTGCAACAAGATCTTCATGTACAGATCGATATTTTTTGTAGAAGGCTGAGTTTTGTCATCAACAAGTAGCTCTTCATCATTGCTGTGTTAACATCAGTTTGTGGTGATTCTAATTGGCCTCCATATCGACCTCGTTGTAAAAGGAGACATTTGTTGATATTCAATATATAAGTGATATATTGTTGTTGGGTTTTTCTCCCTCAAGTGGAGGGTTTTCCCAGGGTATATGTTGTGTTATTGTGTCTGTTTTGAATTAAATTTTTGCTCTCTAATTTGATCATAAAACTCAACATGGTATCAGAGCGGGTTTGTGTGAGGATCCAATCAGATTTCATTGATTAATCAAAAGCTAAAAATCACTGGATGGAAGTATCGTAGCAGGACAATATCGCACAAGGGAGAGACAAAGGTAATTGTCGTGTTTAAAGTCCATAATATTTCTTCTGGAGAGATTAATTCTTATCGTGAGTTTCTAGGAGCCCATGCCAATTTGAATCAAGTAATATCAGTGTCTAGAATTAATGCGTGGAGCTCGAGAGGCATATTTTCTACAAAGACAACTTGAGTTATTTCCAATGTTCGATGACTATGAATTTGGCTTATTCCCGACACATTAAGCTATTAAAATAAGATGTCTTTTGGCAGAGACGGGAATCAATGCATAAGATATAAGGAATCGTGATTATTAGTTGGGTGTTGAAGGCACTGAAGTTAACCCGTTAATATCCTATGGTGAAATAGGAGTATCAGGATTGATTCTGGGTAGATGTTGCTTAATTTATTCAGCTAAATATCAAAGGGAGCTCTACAATGATTCATATTGTGGTCTCTATAACATTGCCACTAGGAAATAAGTCATGCCGTCGTTTTCAAGAATTCATGTAATTGGGCTCAAATCAATATGGAATTGGAGGGGACGATAAAAAAGGGACCTGAATTGGAATAAAAACATAGGATTCAATGTTGGCTGTGTGAATATGGGATTGCGATAATTACATGAGTAGCAATGATGCTATTGTGTAATATTCTTGGGTGTGATTTCAATAGTGGAGTTGTGTTCTTTGATATGGGACTTGAAGTATTTGAGGGAAATCTTGTAATTCTCTCCTAGGATCAACACCATCAGGGCACAAGGCCGGGTTTGCCTTGCATAAATTTGCTTTACCTATATGAAATTCATCACTGGGATATATTTACTAGAGTTGTCAACACATTTCTAAAGCTGTAGATCGTGGTCGGTGCAATCTCCTAGGACAACATTGGAATAAGATTTGAATGGTCTTCAGACCACATTCAAATATTAAGAAGATCGCTCCATCATGATGTCTAGTTTGCTTAAAGAAGAATAAGCCAGCCAACCTTAGCATATGTTTTGGTGGAGGAAAGGCCATGAGAAATCAATTTTGGAGATTAAGAGAGAACATCTATTCAGTATTGATGAGATTTCATCATATAGTCTGAAATATGGGTAGCATTGGTTATTATCTATGTTTGGTGACGATATGTGGGTCACTACAAACTCTGTGACGTGGATTCTATGATAGGTGTAAATTCAAGGATGGCATCACTGAAGGTGGAAAAGATGTGTCACAGCCACAGATCTAGCTCTTTGGTGTACCTTCAGAATATTTAAAGAGATAAGTATTCTTTGTTTTGAAATCACCTTTCTAGGCTGAATTTCAGCTATATTATTTATTTGGATCATGTGTGATTAGTAAAGAGAGATCATGGTTTCTCTTGAATTATGTTCATTGGCATAAGATCCTTTGAAGATTCAAATTATTATTTGCAAGTTATTTTTCATGCTAGTTGTGAAGATCTCTGAGTGTGACTCTGAGATGAAAAGAGAATTACAATTTTGATGGTGATAAGTTGGTCACATCGATATCATTCTCTAATGCATGAAACTGTGATAGAATCTTAACTCTTGGAGAGGGTTGGTTCTACATGCTAACTACATATTGCATTCAAGAAATTTGTAGTTGTGCAGATTGTCTTTTATTGTGCTGAGCTTGGCACTATTGAGAGGAGTAAAAGATGGAAGAAAGAGTTATATCAGAATTCAATAAAGATAAGTTTCCTTATCCCTTCATTCTGATATGTTGATATTTGCTACATATTTCTCTTATAGGTTGATTTCTTTATTCATGTTTTTCTAATATTGTTCATAAATTCTTATGTGTTCATGCTATAACTTGAGATAGTAAACCTTGTATGATTCTAGCCTTGATATTTCTTTGGATAGTTATAAATTGTTAGTAATCTCTCTCTAAAATGCTTCTAGGACAAATCTAGGAGCAAGAAGGTGATGAGATATTGCTTAGGGATGAAAAGCTTGAGGCATCTTGTGAGGAAGTCATGCTGACCAAAGAAATGATCAAGCATGAAGTCACAACTTACAACCATGGGACTGAGTTGGTGGCTAGAGGGAGTTCACTTCTAGAAGTCTTCTTTGCAATCTTTGAAGCAAGGATCAAGAGGGATTTTTGTAACTCACTGAGAAGAAGTGAACATTACTGTATTGCAAGGCTAGGTGCTAAATCCTTAGAGGATCCCTTCAACTACTGAGATCAGAATTGCTCAAGACAATCATCTAGATTTGACATTGGTAGCTCCGCAAACCTATTCAAAATAGTGTGATTTGGGATGAGGTCGAGGAGGACAATCCTAAACTCTCTACTAGAGGTGTGCACCGTAAAAACACTTCGTAAAGGCAAGCATTGTAGGAAGTCTTGGACGAAGAGGTTAGAAGGTTGGTGCAAGTACTTGAAGATTTAGAGGGAGCCTATTGAACCTGAAGAAGATGGTAATCTAGTTGATCTTGATTCTTTATGTTGATTTATGGGAACCAATTTTTTGAAGCTTAAGGAGGTTGTAGCTAGTTCAGATCTAGTGGATCCTACTATGTACAGATTAGTGATTGGATCGTTGATGTATCTAGTCAATACTAGACTAGATATTTGCTATGGAGTGAGTGCACTTAGTCAAGTTCATGTGTGAACCAAGGCAAATACATCTAGTTGCAACAAAGCATATCCTGAGATACTTGCGTGGCATAGTTGGATATGGCTTGAGATATTCTTTTGATGCGGACTTGAAGCTGCATGGATATACTAATTCCATTTGGGAAGGGTGTGTCACTAATTGGAAGAGCACCTCCATATGTTGTTTCAGTTTGGGGTTTGCGTTGATCTCCTGGTGTAGCAGGAAGTAGTCTTCAGTGGTACTGAGCACCACAGAGGTCGAGTATATTGTAGCTTATGTGGTAGCTCAAGAAGTAGTGTGGCTTTAGAAGCTCCTTGCAGGATTGTTTGGACAATAATTGGAGCCGACTGCCATTCATTGTGATAATCAAAGTTGTGTGAAGCTTTCTGTCAATACAATGTTTCATGATAGAACTAAATACCACTTTATTAGTGATATGGTATTGAGGAAAGCAATTCAGTTGAAGTATTGTAGCACTGATGAGCAGACAACAGACATTCTCACCATGCCTCTTACTAGAGTAAAGTTTTTGTACTTTTGAGACAAACTTGGTATTGTGGAGAATGAAGCCCTAACTGAGAAGAAGTCTCAGTATCAATGATCTTCTAATTTTCTTTAATGCATTTCTCTTTGAGAGAGATTTGAGGTGTAAGCCCTTGTTAATGCATTTATCTTTGAGAGAGATTTGAGGTGTAAGCCCTTATTAATGCATTTCTCTCTGAGAGAGATTTGAGGTGAAAGCCCTTGTTTCCACCCTTTGGGAGAGCCATGGTGGATGTCATGTGTGTGACTCCATGACAACATCACGTGAGAGAGTCTGTGATGATTTTCTTGTACTTGTGTTTTCACCCTCTGGGAGAGCCATGGTGGACATCACGATGAGGTGACAACATCACGTTGAGTGATGAGCACTTGTACATACTATACATGGGTGTAGCCATGATGGTTGATATCATGATGAGGTGATATCTTTCCTTTACCATACATGAGTGTAGTCATGATGGTTGATATCACAATGAGGTGATATCTTTCCTTTTCCACATATGGGTGTAGCCATTGTGGTTGACATCATGATGAGGTGATATGACTTATATAGCTGGAAGTATCCTCCCTAGCTGAGAGGGAGTGTTGATGTTATTAAGCAGTGTTAGGATCATCTTCCAACCCAACATGATTTTTGGAGGCAATTCAAATTGTAGCCTAACGACTATTTGAATTGCAACATCATATTCGATGAAGAGGCGCTTCATTCTTATACATTGCTATTGAGGCCAACATGAGGAGATATGACCTTATATTGAGGCTTGTCCTTTACTAAATAACATTAATAATTGTGTAAGGCCAACCTCCTATCATTCGACAATTTATTGAAGAGGCATGTCATTCATTTAAGGCCGACATCCTACCTTGAAGGATTGCAACCTTTGGAGTCTTCTCATTCGAAATAGTATAAATAGGAGATACTATTCGTCCCTTTGGAATTCATTCATATTCGTCCATTCACTGGTCATTCATTAGAGCGAATCTTGTGCAACAAGAAGATCTTCATGTATAGATCGATATTTTTTGTAGAAGGCTGAGTTTTGTTATTAGCAAGTAGCTCTTCATCACTACTATGTTAACACTAGTTTGTGGTGATTCTAATTGGCCTCCATATTGGCCTCATTGTAAAAGGATACATTTGTTGATATTCAATATATAATTGATATATTGTTGCTGGGTTTTTCTCCCTCAAGTGGAGGGTTTTTCCAGGGTATATGCTATGTTATTATGTCTATTTTGAATTAAATTTCTGCTCTCTAATCTTATCATAAAACTCAACAAAGGGGAAACATTAATTAAATAAATTATTTAATTAATATCGATGAAATAGATGAATAAAGGAGATGGATTTGACCATGTGGGAGTGGTCAAATTTGGATGTCTACAGTCACAAATTTATTTGATTTCATATTTACCCATCTAATGCGTTTACAACTTGCTCTTAAATAACATGAATTTGAATTCAAAAGAAGGACCCAATCACCCACCCAATTTTTTTGTTATTTGATGTGTTGGTTTTGCCAATGTTTCCTTTATTTACATATGAGATCCCTATATTGAATTACTTCTAGCTTTATTTCATCAAGCTCATTGAGGTGGAGGATGCAATCTTGTTGTGTCATGGTTAACTCAAGGCCAACATCTATTAATGTTTTGAGAGTTTACAACTTGAATTCAATGGGTAATTTTGGTTTCTTGTTATAGACCAACTCATATGGATAAAATCTTGTGGTTAATTTTTAGGTGGTGTTATATGTCCATATGAATTCATGGATCCTACTTGCCCAATTCTTTCTATTTACTGCTATTATTTTTGTCAAGATGTTTTCTACTTCTCAATTTGTCACTTCCACTCATCCATTGGCTTGTAGATGATAGGGTGAAGACTTTTAATGTTTGATTTGGTACAAATATGTGAATGCCTAGATTACTTGGGAGATAAATTATGGTCCTCTCTCTAAAATAAATTTTCTTGGTGCTCTAAACTTCAAGATCTTGTTATATAAGAAGTCAACAACCTTTTCTTCGCTTGCAAATTGCAATGCTTAGAATTCTACTCACTTTGGTACATACTAAAATATATTCCTTCCCTATAGATGGTTATATTGGACTAGAAAATCCATACTCCATTATTCAAATAGTTCCAAGATAATTTGTGGGTGAAGGGGCAACTCATTATTAAATGTAGGTTGAACCATTCTTTGGCACCAATCACATATTCTCACATATCTCTTAACATATTAATGGAGAGAAAGATAGTAGTATCAAGCTCCCAAGACTTTGTGGATAGTTCTTTGGGAGGATTAATGTCCCCCTATAGTTTCATCATGATAAACCCTCAAAATGTCAAATATTTCATTAGTTGTAACACACATGCCCAACACAAGATCAGGTCGACATTTAAAAAACATTTCATTCAACCATTTGTAAGACAAAAATTATTTGAACAAACTTTTCCTTTGTTTAGATGTAAAATTTGGGGGAAATGTGCTCGTGACCAAGAATTTAGCTATATTAGCAAACTAGGGAGTGTCAATAGAAACAACAAATAGGTGTTCATCTAGAAATACATATTCTTATACTGGCTCATCATCTCCACTTATATGTAATCTTGATTGAAAATAAACCACTAAAGTATAATTCCTTGGGTTGTAAACAATTATAATATGAAATTGTTGTAGTAGGAGTAACCATCGAAGTATTCTTGCACCCACGACTAGTTTATTCATTAGGTACTTGATGGTTGTATGGCCAATGTGTACAACAAATTTATACCTAATGATACAGTGTCTAAATTTATTAATGACATAAATTATAGCCAAAAAATATTTTTTTGTGGTGGTGTAATTTTTCTTAGTTGGGGTGAGATTCTTATTGATGTAGTAGATTGCATACATTCCTCCTTTTTTCTATCCAAAAATTTCCCCTATGGATTCATTAATAACGTCAGTTCAAATATAAAAAGTGTTGGTGTAATAAGTATTTTACTTATTACACTTTAATTAAGCTTACTTATGGAATGCATATCATTTTAGGTTGCACTTGTGACACCTAGTTATTTGCATCTTGCATCTAGGTTTGTGCATACATTGAGAGATATGAGTTGGACACTTAGGGAAGTGTGTGTAGGAGAAATTCCACTCTTTGTGGTGTGATCTAGTTATCACCTTTTTATCTCCACCTTTCGTGGCATGATAATTCCACTTTAGGTGGGTGATCCACCTTTCATGGAATTATCTAATATTTCTCTCTAGCTACCACACACATGATTGCGACACTTGTCTCATTCATTTCCCTTCATTGTGTCCTAGCTTGTCTTTATAAGCAAGCCTTGTACATGCTTGTAATAAAGTCCATCTTCATAGTCTATCTTCATAGTCTATCTTCATTGTCTATCTTCATGAGCATCTTCATGCATATTGACAATACAATATTCATATTCTCTCAACTTGTCTCTCTCTTTTGTGCTATGTTTAGTCTTTTGATCCTATTGTTGCTTTTCATAAGTTCTTACATGGTATCAAAGCGGTTGGAGATTTTTTGCATAGCCATTGTTGGGAGATCTTATATCGTGTGAAGGTGGTCAAGAGGCAAATCTGAGGAGCAGCAGAATTTTGGTGCATCCTAGACTAGATCTAACCTCAAATTCGGACTTAGAAGGTTGTTTTCAGTCAAGATAGCCTTTTGTTTCATCAAAATCGGACATCAGGAGCTCTAGATCGAAAAAATTCGCCAATTTGAGTATTTTTTCAATTTTTTGAATTTGTACTATAGTTCTGGAAAATTTTATTTTTCAGAAAATTTCCAATTTTCTCTTGAGTTAGAATATTTTTGAATTTTTTTTAGAGAAATAAAAAAACCCCCTCTCTAAATTTGTATTTGGGTTCTTTTTCTTTTTGTAAATAAAAAATTGTATTAGTTTTTTTTATTTTATATAAATCAAAAATAAAAAAATAAAAAAAATAAAAAAAAATCTTCCGCAGTATTTTTTGAGTACTGGATACTTTGAGTACCCTTTATCTGCAGAGTGTACCTCGTACTGTAGGGGGTACAACTGATGTCGTGTGGCCTCACGGCCGCGGCCCCACACTACCACCGTGGGCCATTTAGAATTTCGACTTGCATTTTCTGTTCTGGCAGTCACTATTTATAAAGCCGACAATCTACTTTATTAATTCAAGTGACTCCATTTTCTATCGGCAGTGACCAAACTTTACACAGACTGATAATGCAACAATCGTCCTTTTCAAAACCGGCGGGTGTTTAAAAGAACACCGACAACTTGCATTCACAAATCCTGCAGCAGCAAAAGGAAATCCGATAGTCTCATTATCATTCTGGCGAGGGCTTTCAAATCCACCAGCATCGGCGTCAACAAATTAGGGGGCTTAGTCATAAAAATCCAACATAAAAGATTCATTGGCGACTGCAATTTGAAGAACTAGCGGGTGTTTTTAAACCGATGACCAAATAAATATTTCGACATTGAAGCATATTTCGGCTCCGAGGAGACCGCACCTGATGATGGTCATGTGGACGTCAAAATTAAGCCCATGGAGCCCATGATGGTCATACAACCATCAAATTTAACAATGCAGATTGATGACGTAAGTAGTTTCAATTTTTTTTGCCCCCCTCACCAATGGAGTTTTTGAATTTGTAGTCCAAGTTTGGAGGCTCATATCTTGCTCATTTTAGCTCCTTTTTCTGAGCAATTTTTTTTTTGATTTGGGCTAATTTTTCGTGTACTTCACAGTTGTGTACTCGGTTTCTGATTTTGGTGGACAAATTTTGTAGAATTTGCAGCTTTTCAATGTTGTACTTGTCCAATCCTCATTTCTGCAACTTCTAGGGCTCCGTTCAGGCACATACGAACTCCTTTTCAGGTGCCATTTTTTTGAAAGTGCATGATTTTTCGTCTACTTCATGAATCTGTAATCAGTTTGAAGTGATCTTGAGTGGATTTTGTACTTTCAGCATATGGTCCCTTTTTGGCCTATTTGGCACTTGTATTGATAGATTTGAATTTAGGTCTTTGCTTCATTGTTCTAGTATGTTCTCAGCCTATTTTTGGCAAGTTGTAAATCAGAAATCATAAGCCCACTTAGCCAAGTTGCAAGTGGCCTAGTGTACACACACTGCATTATAAAGTGCCAAAATCATCTTTTTTGGGGGTGGTACTTTGATTGAGTGAATTTGGGGGGGTGTCTCTTGTGTGATTGTTCTTATTTTCTCTCTTGTGCTCTTTCATTCCATCATGGGTCATCTAAAGTTCCACTCTTAACTACACATAATTATGCTACATGGAAAGTACGTGCATGGAGTAAACTAATGGAAAAATGTTTAATTTACTACATTGATGGAACCATAACTGCACCTTCAGATCCTAAGGTAGCTCCAACTGCATATATGGATTGGCTCACTAAAAATTCTATGGCATTAGGTACACTAAGAAAGTTCATTTCAGATGATCTCATTTTCCATGTTGATAAATGTACTACAGCCAAGGAAGCTTGGGATAAGCTTGCTACTTTGTATGGCAAGGTTGATAAGGTTAAGGGGTATAAGCTTGAACATGATCCCCTAAGCCTTGATCCCAAGGATTTTGATACCATTTAGGATTATGTCACTAAGGAAAACGAGTTAAGAGCACAACTAAAGGATTGTGGTATTGAAAAAGAGGATGATCAATTGGTCTTCAACTTGTTGGACAAGCTTCCAGTTGAGTATGCAACCTTTGTTTCAAGTTTTCAGACTCAAAGACTGACAATAAGCAACTTCACATCACCATCTTTTGAGTCTCTCACAGATCTTTTGATTCTTGAGAAAAATAAGTTGATGAAAATGGGCATTATCAAGTCTTCAACTTCAAAAGCATTGGTGGTCAATCATGGAAACAACAAGCAAGGAAAATGGAAAGGCCAAAAACAATCTTCACCAAAGCCACAAGGAGAGAACAAACAATCCACTCCTCCACAACAAAGCTCAACTTCATCTTCATCAACAAAGTATAACTATTCAAGCAAGAGGGAGAAACCAACATGTGCATATTGCAAAAATTTTGGTCATGAGGAGCATCATTGTCATGTTAAGCAAATTAATGAGTTGAAAAACATCCTTAAGAAGAACAACATCAACTTGCCAATTGCATATTAGGAGAAGGACTCATCTCCTTCCACTTCTTCTAAGGGAAAAGGCACAACTCTCATGGCAACAACACCAAGCTCATCTCCTTCTTCTTCATCTCAACATGAGAAACATAAGGGGCAAGCATTTCTTGCATTTGTAAATTCCAATTCAGATAGGTGGATCCTTGATTCAGGAGCTTCACATCATATGACTTCATCCAAGGATATGTTCTCTTCACTTGATTCTTGTTCATCACCACCCATTTTGATGGCCAACAACACTTCTTTGGTAGTTTGTGGGAAGGGGTCTATTGACATTGAAGGTGGAGCATTTAATGATGTTCTATGTGTGCCTATTTTGTCAAGGAACATCCTTTCCATCTATCAGATTACACATAGTGGTATAGGAAAGAGTGTAGAGTTCACACCAAATTCTGTCATTGTTCGAGATTTGCATAGTAGGGCTCTTGTTGTAGTTGGGGAGGTTGATCATCATTCTCGGTTCTACACCTTCTCATATTTTTCTCCTATTGATGATTCAATTCACCCTAGTGTGGAAACACTTGAGGAGAATGAGTATGGTTACTTGAATCGTGGAGTGCTTTCTACTCCTGAGGTTCTTGAGCCTATTACTGATATTCCATCTCCTACATTGACTAATGTACTTGATGATACTTGTGTTCCGATAGTTTTAGTTCCTTGTGATTCAGTGCAAAAGTGTATACATTGTCTTCCAACAGTAGTTTCATGGGATGACTACTTGACAGACATTGGCAACTTGTTTGTGGAATCCTACATTATAGATTTGAGACACACATTTGATTAGTTACATCTTCTCTTTGATGAAGGTGATTCTTCTTCAGTTGTTGCGAGGGAACACTTTGACCCTCCTCTACATGATCAGTCTTTTGAGGTTGATGTGATTGTGGATGCATCTATACAATAGTTGGAGGAACCCACTTTCTCTCTTGAGGAGACGTCTTTGGAGTATGTTCTACCTACATCCTTGCTAGATCTTGAGTTGTCTTTTTTAGCGGATGAGACTGTTGTTGCAAAGGGGCTCTCACAGGTTCTAGGAAGTGACTACACTGTAGCTTCACATGGTTTGTGAAAGGCATCTTTCAACATCAACACAAGGAAATTTGAGTAGATTTTAGAGACTCCTTACATTTTGAGGGTTCTTCCTTCTTCACTTATGGATTGGGGAGACTTCATTCATGCACCTTTGGTATTGTTTCTTCCTAAGGGGAGGAACGTTGTTCGACATTTTTGGAGCAGCTTCTTCATTCCTTCTCAAGCATCTTCCATGGGTGATCATTGTACATTGAGGGGGGGCTACCTTGTCTCTCTTATTCTTCTCTTTCATGGGGGACTTTTTCCTCATCTTGGGGGTTTTTTCCTTCTACATTTGTACATTCATTTGTATTTCATCTCTCTTTTGAGGGGGAGTTTTTCCCATGAGGTTTTCTCCCTTTCCTCGCTTGTGAGAGATTGCATTGCACTTGTACATGGGTACCTAACATGGCTTAGTTGTCGGGACCCATCTTGCATCTTATCTTGCATGCTTAGCTTGAGTCTTCATTCCCCAAGTTGCACTTAAGGGGGGTTGTTGGTGTAAATAAGTATTTTACTTATTACACTTTACTTAAGCTTACTTAGGGAATGCATATCATTTTAGGTTGCACTTGTGACACCTAGTTATTTGCATCTTGCATCTAGGTTTGTGCATACATTGAGAGATATGAGTTGGACACTTAGGGAAGTGTGTGTAGGAGAAATTACACTCTTTGTGGTGTGATCTAGTTATCACCTTTTTATCTCCACCTTTCGTGGCATGATAATTCCACTTTAGGTGGGTGATCCACCTTTCATGGAATTATCTAATATTTCTCTCTAGCTACCACACACATGATTGTGACACTTGTCTCATTCATGTCCCTTCATTGTGTCCTAGCTTGTCTTTATAAGCAAGCCTTGTACATGCTTGTAATAAAGTCCATCTTCATAGTCTATCTTCATTGTCTATCTTCATGAGCATCTTCATGCATATTGAGAATACAATATTCATATTCTCTCATCTTGTCTCTCTCTTTTGTGCTATGTTTAGTCTCTTGATCCTGTTGTTGCTTTTCATAAGTTCTTACAAAAGGGAATGTTACAATTAGATCCTCTCAAAACAAGGGTTGTTTTCAATTTATCCTTTATTATTTCAAATTCTCTCTAGTAATCAGTTGTCCAAGAAAATCTAGTGTCTTTTGTTAAAAGAGAGAACATGGGAGTAGGTATTCTGCTAAAATTTTCTATAAATATTTTATAATATCCCACATGGCCCAAGAAATTCCTTACATGGATTTAATTTTTGGGAGTGGGTAGCTATTGGATTACTTTAATCTTGTAGAAACATGATGTCCAAATACTATACCATGTTCAACCATCATAAAGCATTTCTCATGACACAATGATAGATTGTATTTTTGACAATATTTCAAAACCTTTTCTATTTTTTTAAGGGATTATAGACAAAAAAGTCATCCATGTAGATCTCCATGCATTCATTTTATAATTTGACAAAAATAAGTAAAACAACCCTTTTAAAAGTAGTTCGAGCATTACATAGGCCAAAAGGAAGAACTCTATATGCAAAAGCCCCCCATGAGTAGGTAAAGGTAGTCTTTTCTTGGTCTTTTGACAACCCATCTCAGCCTAGAATAATTTCTGCAAAGTTCCCCAATCATCTCCATATAAAATTTGTTTATATTCTCTTGTCCCATTAGATCCAATGCCTATTTTGATTCTTTGTCTAGTTCTCGTAGGAATAAGGCTTTAGCAAGGTTTTGTTCTACAGGATTGTCATATCTCCTAAGAGAAAAACTAAATTTGTTCAAATAATATTACCTATTTTTCACTACCTGCTCAAACAGGTAGAGCGAAATTCAGTTTGTCTTTGAAAGGTACAAAAATTTCAGTTTTGCTACTAAGAGTGTTCATTGTTCATCATAAAAGCAAATTACATCTAAATTTATTGTTCATACTGTGCAAGTATTTGAAATGGAGAATTAAAAATTTGCATAACAATGCTTTTTATTCATGTTATAAAATTGAAATCTCGCACAAGCCGCGAGAGTAACTGATTTGATTCTTTTAATCAAATGGTAAATACAAAAATGAAATGAAAGCTACACTACTAAAGGTAACATAAGAAAAAAGGAGAGAAAGAAATTCATCATTGCCTGTAATGATGAATCACTTTCGTTGACGTCTTCAGTCATTGCGACACCAGGCTCCCACGCTCCATGATCCCATGTAGCTGAACCTGCAAGATTATAGAAGGAATGATGTTAGAGTTATACTCTAAACAATGATGAATTACAGTTTACTTTATGCTTATGCTACCAACAGGAATGTAACATGCATTCGATCAGGCATTCACCAGATGACTAAAGTTCAAAGGTTGATAATCAATGAAAACACAACTCAATGGAAGCTTCCAACTTCTTTATTTTGCTAACATGTTTGTTTCAATGTGCAAGAACAGGTTCATCATGTTCGAGATCATTTCATCAAATATGTGGAGTAAAACGGGCTCCCACAAGAGTTGAGCCCGACATATCAAGAAGGACACCTCTCATTTATTCATAGATGAGTCATTGATATCAATTACAGCCATCAAGAAAGGACTGCTATAATAAAGAGAAATTCACAGGAGCAACCTTTGATTCATCTATCGAAGGAGTAGAAAATGCATCATGATAATGGAGAACAATCATCATAACACCAATAAGTGTAGGTTCTGCATCAGCCTAATAAGCCTGTGGAGAGTATAATCAAGTCAACAATAATACTCAAGCATGACAACAATCTTAGCAAAAATAGTGCCATATTCTTTTCATTATGCAAGGTTCAGGCCAGTCACAGAGCATGATAAGGTGAAGCCACAATGTATGGAGAAATATGAAAAGAAGAATCACAATTCCATTCAAAGCCACAACAGTGAATATACATAGTCTACAAAAGACTCAAGAGGAACTGTTTAACTTCAGCATCATAATGAGGGCATCATTCTCATATCTTGCCTTGCATTGCAATCAATGAATCATACATATTATCAGTACAATGAAATAAGGGCAGTCCCATGTAACAAGAAAGGCAATATAAGATAGATAACTATATATCATATATATCATCATTAAGTACAGTGCCATCTACAGTGGTTTCCATCAGCAATAAATAGTGAGTAATGACGAGAGTTTTCAAGGGAAAGTTAAACTAAGATTGCCAAAGAAAAAGAATTGGAAACATTATCAAGACATCAAAGGAGTCATCACTTTTAGAAGTTTTCATGTGAATAGAGGAAACCATGCCATGCCATGCCAAGGGGGAAGCTCTATTCGAGCTCACACAACAAGAGGATGGATAAACAACGCAATCATAAAGACCAGCAAGGTTTAGAGCAGCCAGTCATGTTTTACTCATATGTCAAGAATTACGAAGTGGGTGTTTGTGATTTTTACACAAAAATTAGAAAAGAGTAAGCTAAAGAAACCCATTAAATTTTACGAACACCCAGTTCCTAGTTTTCAAGGAAAATTCACCAGTCTGTGGCCAAAAAAGCATGAAAAGCCCAAAAATTACTAAGAAAATCACACTAGAATAAGGGTAGCCGCGGCCAGAGATAGACCCATCTGATGATTATGTCAATTCTTAGCTGAAGATATTTTGTTAAAAATTGAATGACAGAAGGATGGAAGCTTACCATGATTTTCATGGCAGAGAGTTCATTCTCATACATGGCTTTCTTCAGATTATCTTCAAGCATCGACCTCAATGACAGGGAATTTCAACAGAAGATAGATGCAGATGACAAAAATGTCAGAATATCATCATAGCTGCATCTGTAAGACAACAAAAAGGATATTTAAATACTCAAAATAACTCAAATTTGCAGCGAATGAGTTTCATCTTACCTTTTACGCCCAAAATCTTTCAAAAGATCATGGAAATTGACAGGCAATGGTGGAAATCGAGCTTGAAACCCTACTTAGAATGGCAACTAGTTTTTCTTCTAGAAACTTCAGGTCAAAATGTGAACAATGATGGGATTTTAGGGTTCGATGGTCTTTTGTCTATTCGCCCTAAAAATGCCTTTGAATATTTGTTAATGATTTTATTAAAATCATCATGTTTTATTCATTTTCAAGTCAGAGAATTTGCTAATTATGTGGTCAGCTTTATCAAATGTCAAAAGATTTGCTAATGATGTGGTCAAATATAATAATTGATGCTTGGTGGTCGACCAAGTTCAAAGGGTTAAGATTCTATTTTAATCTTATGTATTTTTTTTGCATTATTCAATGAAGGGCTAATTTATTAAATGATCCACTATAAATCATTTAATAAATTAGTCATTTTAAACATGCAAATAAAAGATATTTTTTGAGGATAGGTGTACTATAAATCCATGCATAGAACAAGCAAAGTTAATTGAAAGAGAGATATTTTTATCATGCACATGATAATAGAGTTGGAGTTTTAGTTCTATGGGTGGATTGATATAAATGAGGGAGTTTTTTGCATGCTCAGGCCCACTTTTTTGTGATTCTTAGTTCAGTTTGAGTTGCAGATTAGTTACACACATTATGACTGCCAGTTCGAGACAGAGTTTTCTCGTTTTGCATGAGTTCGAGCCTCGTTTTAAGAGATATTTTATTTTGCTCAGATTTCACCTTGGAGTTGTCATTTTTCTCACTGAAATTGACTTTTAGTTACATTCTCATGCACTTTGAAGTGCTTATTCATTGTATATATTGAAAAAGTTTATCTTTTTCAATTCTAGTTCTTGTTTTTCAGCCTTTGCACTCTACAAAGCGAATCATCTTGTAACTCAACATTTTTATAGAGTAATAGAGCAGTGTTTTTTTTTTACAGGTTCAAATTGTGTTATTGCAGAGAATTCCTTCAAGTTCAGTATTTTAGAATTTGCCTTCAAGTTTCAAGCATCTTTGTCATGTGGGATTGATCGAAGTAATTATTGTGTTGCAGTTTATGAAACCTTTAAATATTTCTGTCTCCTTAGTGAATTCTGTATGCATTCAAGTTTAAATCCACTGGTTAAACATTGTGCTAATTAGTAATTGAACAATCTAGTCGTGGAAATCATATTTTCCTTCTGTGATTGTTTCTTTAATAGCCTTTGTTTAAAACATTCAAGTGTTTAAATTTCCAGATCTAGTTGTGCGAATGAAAATAGTGAGTAATTGTTCTATGAGTTAAGTCTACATGTTAAATTCTTTGGTGCATCACCATAGTTAAAATTTCATAGTTTAGAATTCAGACTTAGTCTTTCTACCTCTTTCCCAGCCAAATCAGTTAGTTTTAGGAGGTTTTTCATCAGGGAACCAGCCCTCTCTGGAGATTGATTCTCAAAATTAGGCAACCCACAGGCCGGAGAATCATTCCATATTTCAACAAATTGCTAGATTTAAATAATCAAGCGTTTCGGGTGCAATCTGATAGATAAAAAATATTATAAACTTTCATCCTCTCTTTTTTTAGTTCTAAAGAGTTCTTCCCTATGATCACCAATCCTACAATAATCTTGGTATTTGTTAAGAAATCCAGTTTCTATTTATTCCCATGTATGGATGAAATTTGGGTCAACCTCATAAACCATCTCATAGCATAATCCTTTAATCAATAAAGGAATGATTACAAATTTTGATTATCTTTAAACTCATGGCATAGTACTTTAAACTCAAACAAAAATTGGTTTGATCCTTAAAAAAAAATCCCCCTAAATTTTGGAAGTATTGAAGGGGAAATATTTTTGATGGGAAAATTTTCATCAATATCAATGACTATGGGGTAGTAAAAAGTTCTCCCTACAATTATATTTGGATTATCATTATCGTTATGGTTGTCCATGGTAGTTGGGTTGTAGTGTCATAAATTGTCACCCTTGACAATTTCACACTATGTTTTTCTCCCCCTAAGTTATTGGGCCTATTTGAGCACTTAATTTCCTAAATAATGCATTCCACAACCCATTTTAAATATTTTTGATAATTTGTAAGCACAAAAAAAATGATCTCATTTAATGATTTTCCCCCAACTCCTTAAATTCCAAAAAGTAGGCCTGGGACACTAGCAGCTAGGTTGCCTATGTACCCCTATTTTGGCTCCAAATTTAAATATATTGGTGTCGACACTTTATTATTTGCAATTCAAATGTCCAAAGTTAGCTATTGGATTTAATTTATGAGAAATTAGAATAATTATATATAAATACCTAGTTATTGCACCATTTGAAATCTAGCAAGGAATTATTGGAGAAATTGTTGTCAAGAGCATTATCAAGCAAGTCAAGAGAAAATTTTATGTGATTTATTGTAGCAATTCAAGATCCAAGCATCATGTCAAATCATATGTGGGTTTATGTATGTTCATGTTATCATTGTTTGTGAAGGCTAACCCTTTTGTGGGTCTCCAAGCAATTCAAGCAAATCAAGGAAGCAAGATACAAGACTTGAGGAGATGTGTATGAATTCAGTCCTTCAAGGAAGCCATCGAAGGGTGGTGAGTTACAACACTTTGTGGATTCATCTTTCCTTTTTATCATTTATCCCTATCCCTCAAAAGGATGGGATTTCTACCATTGACATGGGCATTGTGGAAGTGAAAACACTAACATGAGGTTTGACTAACATAATCCCCTAAATGGCACAACCCTTCCTCTCTCTTTGAATGTGTAGGTTTCAGGTTTGAAGAGGATTGAATGAAGTTTGAAGATCAATTATCCATTGTTGCAATTAAACCCTACATCTTGTCAACTCATGAAAACTCAATTAGAGAAATATCTGATAGTGATCTAATAGTGTGGCAAGCAAGAACGAAAAGATTTGATCGAGCACTAGAGGACTACGAAAATAGATTTAAAATCCCTCTACAAGGACATATTCGCCCAAGGAAAATTAGTCCTCCAAAATTAGCTTCAAATTTACAAGGTAGGAATCAAAGAGTAGATAGAGTGTTATAGGTCCAAGTTTGTAGATCTAAAAAATCCTACAAGGACATATTCACCCAATGTGAATTAGTCATCCAAAAGCAACTTCAAACTTGTAGGATAGGTGTACAATGTCCTTCTCTATCCATTTAAATTTTCTAAATTTTTCTGTGACTTTTTATGTTTGTTGTATTTGCATCAAAATAGTAATTTACATCATTAGCCTAGTCATTGCATTGCATCTCATCCCTATATTCATCCTAGATTTGGTCAAGGGCTAGTTGATTCACCTTTCAGGCTATAAGTCAATCATATACCGTCCAAATCCATCAAACCCCCACTACCTCAAATCCTACATGAAATGTTTAGGAAAAGTGCCTAAACCCTAGAGTCTAGTCCTAGGGTTTCACTTTTCTATGTTTCATTTTGGTGAACTCAACATGTTAACATTATATACCTTTTGAAATTTGAAGCATTGCATTCTAGATTTAGGTTTAGCATTGCATATTTTTACAATTTTCATTTAGGCATTCATTTTTACATAATAAAAGGCATACAAAAAATAAAAAAAATTGCATATCATATTGCACCATAGGTTGCAATAGGGTTTATTTAAAAATATGCATTAGGTCATTTAAATTTGAAAAGGGTTTATTTAAAAATCTGCATTAGTCATTATAGCTTAGATCTACATTCCAATTGCATTTAAAAATATGCATTAGGTCATTTAAATATGAAATCAAACTTTAAATTGTTCATTGCATTCATTAGGTACTTTACATATGTAACATGCCCAATGTGTTACCCTTTGATTTTACCTATGTTTTGATCCACATGTGAATAATTCAACATAAAGCAATAATTTTCTTTTCTTTTCTAGATCAATAACAAGATGCACATTCAAAATAATCCCATTTCAATCTTCCATTGCATTTATAAGAAAACATTACATAATCCCAAGTAATGGTTTCATATTACATAAGTCCATGTAAAGATAACATTTTTCCATTTACAATTCCATAAAGATAGAGATGCATGAATATATGCATAGCTTCCAAGATATTTTAATGAAATAGAGATACAAATGGTCTAGATGTCCTTGCTAGCATACATCCTCAAATTTTGACTACCAACTGTATGAGGGAGATTATCACTCAAGCACTTTTTTGCTAACCATAGACTTACTACGGTCCTTGCACATCTACCTAATTGGTAAGATGTCCCTACCCTTCAACAAAGAGATTGGATTGGTAACCTCATAATACTAGCCTTCTCGAGCATGGCGTTATCTCCTACATAACTAAAGCTACCGTACATTGGCTACAACCTACATGCATGAAATTCCTAGCTTAATTATGCAAACCTGGCTCACAATGAATCGACAACTATAATCAATGGCTACATACACTACTTTGGCCAATGATTTAGTATATAAATATAATCACTCAGTACTTTGAGCTTAGTTGTATGTTCACCAACCCCTTAGCTCGATTTGGTATATGACCATTCATAGTCTTTCCAAACATAATATAGTTTCAATCCAAAAGGTGATGACCTAACTAGGTGACCACTAGGCTACTCCCATCCATGGATTATCCTAACCCTAGGATCTATAGGAATTGAAGATTCAATCCATAGCTCCCATGAAACACCTGCATGCAATTACCTATCACAATAAAGAAGATCTAAAAGCAAGATTGTGCTCAATAATTTGAGAATTCTATTGATGCAAATAACCTGGATGATTATTACAAATGAATGTGCAAGCTTTATAAAATCATTGCACAAGGAAACCCTACATGCAGATTGAAAAGATTGTGACAAGTGTTCTAATCTCATGCAATGAGATAACTTGTCCTAAATTTAGTCCAATCTAATAATAAGAATAAAACTAAAGAATAAAAAGCAACTCCTAAGTTTAGCTTAAGTGAACTAAATAAAAAAAGCCTCTAATAATTAATTAATTATCAGATAATGACTTATTTACTCCAACACCCCCCCTTAAGATCAACTCAGGGGGAAACTAAATAACTAATAAAGGAATCTAAATGAATGCATAATGAGTCTTGGCTACAAGGCCTGATGAGGTACCCATGAACATACAACTGAAATCTCTCATAACTAGAGAAAAGGAGAAAACCACATGGGAAAAACTCCTCTCCAAAAGAGAGAAAAAGAAATGACTACACTAGTGAAAGAAGGATAGAAGGAGGACTCAATGTGACCCCCCAAGGACTACTTCTTTCATGCAAGTACAATAGATGTCCCCCTGATAGGACAAAGAAAATGAAGATATGAAACACCCTATAATGAAAGAGCTCCCGTACCAATGATGAATGCCTAAAGACAAAATATGATCAACTGCCTGTAAACCTTTCTCCCCTTAGGAAGAAAAGGATACACTAGTGATTGGAGAAGCCAATCCAAAAGAATGGGTGATTCTGGAATCCAAATCCAGATGATGTGTGCCTCTAAAAACTGCTCACGTATCCATATGTTGGAAAGAGATGATGTCGATCTAGAATCTCGTGAAGATTGATATAGAACAAGTTGCAAAGGTGATGAAGATGGTGGGACAACATCGATGATGTGGCTATCAATAAAGAGGAGATGAATGTCCTCCAAATAATCCTCCAGATCTGTAATATAGAACTCTACAAACAAGGATAATATGCCAAAAAGATACAAATACTAAGTAGCTACATATGGAAGATGTATGATGTCTTGCTACAATGAATCAATAGGGGCCAAAGATGTGGTGATGCCAAGCTGATCAGGAATAATAAAAGATGATGTAGTCTCAATTTGAAGAGTGGGAACATGAAGACAAGTCTTTGAACCATCAGAATATGCAAGACCTGTGATATACTCAAGCTCCTCTAAAGTATTGTCATCAAAGGGTATGGAATCTGCATCTACAAGAGGGATAAGAAAATCTA
>VDFB02271358.1:281755398-281766376 GCA_007258455.2 Sequoia sempervirens
GTTTTACCTTCGTCTTCATGTAAAACCCTAGTGTTCATCTTACACCTTGGATGGGATCTATTTGGCCGTTACTTTTTGGGAAGGCTTTAAATGACTTAAGCCCCATCGCTTCATCTAGGCTGGGCCCCCTTTTGTTTTATCATTTTGTTTCCTTCGCCTGACTTTATTTTTCCTAAGTCTTTTGTTGCTTCCGTGTTCCCTCGTTAAAACAACTTATGTCATTGTTTTTTGTCGGTCTAGTGATGTCCCCTTATTCCTTTAGGGGAGAGGGCCCAGTAGTCGTGCAAGATAACTTTCTTAGCATCTAGCAATTGACTGGAATATCGTAGAACCCTCTTCTTCTTTTTTGAAATGTAGGCTGGTCTCTTATTTATCTATAACTAAGGTTTTGAGGTGTGACTCATCATGCAACTCACCACATCGGCAGATCTTTTGAGAAGTGTCTAAAATTTTACTTTTAAAAGGTTCGACCAAAACTTAATCATGGAAACCCCAATAGTTGAACAAAAAAATATCATTTGTTGCTTGTAGAATATCATATTTTTATTTAAATTAAAATTAATATACAACCTAAGTGGACCAAATACTTATTGATAACCATAAATCTTTGACTCTCTGCAACATATTCAACACATATGGACTAATAGTTGAACAAAAAATCTATTTGTTGTTATAAAAACAACACATAATTATTTAAAATACAACTTATATTGAGCAGACCAATAGTTGAACACTAAAACTTTTTGAAAATCCTTCACATTTAATGGGAAAATACATGTTATTTATTGTGCTCACCTTTTATATTTGTGATAGGACAAACTATTAATATAAAATTATCCAATGCTTGTACATTGCTACCACAATTGTTGTACACATAAGAACAATATTTTTTCACTATGATAACAATACTTGTTTAAACGAGTGTCTTATTTTATTAAATGAGCATTTTATTTTTTAAATGATATACTTATAGTGGAGAGTTATGATATTTTATTTGAAACAAAAAAATGTTGGAATTGTGTGACTCAATCTCATAGGCTGAAACCTCTGAAAGAGCCAACTCGGTGTGACACCCTTATTGTCTGGCCGACTAGCAGTTGTGCAATCTTGTGGAATGTTTAGGTCACCGAGACCTTGTTGCTATCTTACTGATTAGAGCTATCGCTATGACATTTCTTGTTGTTGTGATCTCTCTCCGCCTGATAAGAACTCTCACCCACTGTGGTTCATTGTGGTTGTCGGGATACCTGTGATGACAACAGTTATCAGGGAAAGATATGAACGTTCGGTATGAAGTCTTAATGATAAGAGATGTCTCGCCAAAAGTGTTACACTTGGATTCATCGGAGTAACATGGATTCTTTGGTATAACATCTCAGCGACAGTGTAAGTCTCATCGATGGGAATACTAGTGTCGATGTGACTTTTGAACATCGATATGATCTCTTGGTGAAAGTGATAGTCTCACCGACTGTTATGAGCTCGGTATGATGTCTCACCAAAAGCGGTAGTCTTGCCAATAGCGCTACATGTAGGGATCGTCGGTATGAAGTCTTGGCGATATGACTTGTCTCACCGATAGTTTTGCTCGATGAATATCATAATGACATAAAGATCTATGTGACTCTTGGCGATAGGAGAACTCTTGCCGATAAAGCTTCACAATATGGATTTGCGTTTGGTGTAACCTCTTGCCGAAGGTGATGACTTTGGGTGATATCGACAATCAAGTCTTGTGGCATCAGGGAGACACGACCAGTGTCTCACTGACATGCGAACATAGTTTGAATGCTTTGACCGATTGGAAGACTATCCTACGTGGTATGACTTCGACCAATCAGGGAGCAGAATTGGAACCGTTGGAAGTTAGACTGTTGTGGTCATTCCTGTGAGGAAGTTCAACAGACCAGTGATGACATGGATTTACTTAGAGATCGATGATGATGTTTGGCTGGACGATTAGTGGGATGAATAGTTTGATGAACAGTTGAGTAATCAGTGTGAATTCAATTCTAAGAGCATTGTAACTTGAATGTTCTGTACAAGGTTGATCATTGTGTATGTTGCTGTAAATTGACATTAGAGAGTGAAGCCTGTACTCTATATATAATTTTGTTTACTGTAATACAAAGGGGTTTTTCTTGGTGTGGTGGGTTTTTCTCTCATAAGGGTTTTCCCACGTAAATCTCGTGTTCATGTGTGTATGGTCATTTCTTTGTTTCGATTATTTCTTTCAAGTGTATCTTAATTGGACTGTAATTGAAAATTTAAAAGCACCTCTGCATTCTTCCCTGAGGTTTTGACGTTAGGAGAGTTGTTTCCGCACCTTAGCTTTCCTTACAAAAAATACTTATTTCACTTCATGAATTTATTTATGTTTTTTTCGTATAACATTTAGAGGTTCTCATGTGTTCAAGTATGGGTCCATTTTTTTATCAACATTTGGTTTTTTCTTTATTTACATTTGGACTATTTATTTACAATATATAGTATAAATATGTGGTAAGACTGGGTATTATCATTACGATTGAGTGCACGACTATTGGACCCCGCATGACTACTGGGCCCTCTCCCCTAATAAATGTTTTTATTTTGTAGAGGGAAAAGTTTACATGGTAGTAGATCAATCGTCGTGTGATCTCAGTCGTTCCTCGCCATCCCGCGATGACCCCACCACTCTGTCTTTGTTGATCGCGATATCATGAGTGAGCACCACGTGTCTCATCTGGTGAAGCCGAAGGAATGATAAATACTTTGATGTGTCTTTAATACATTATTCTGTGGGTTACTAAAGCAGTTATAAGATGCATGTGTTTTAAATCAATGGAGATGTTATAATCTCGGTAGAAAGGTGCTCGATGGTTAATAACAAGGCTGGTGACTGTGTTGAACGAACATGATTGCTGATGGTTGAGATCCACGGTTGCCCGCTATCGTGTGATCAAAAGTTGAGAGGTCTTTATTGATTGCGATATCACAGGAGGGCACCACGTGGATCTCTTTGGCAATGAGTAGTATGGTGGTACCCTTATTTCCACGATGGAGACTATGTCAGTTTGCTTTGAAAGCAGTTGTTTAATGATCTGACCAAGGTGAAGGATCAATGGCTAATATTTGAATCTACATCATATGCAATTTGAGTCATTCGTGCAATGCCCAAGTAAGCTTTAATGGTGGCCATGACATCTACTGCCATGGTTTGATCAAAATAAAGCAACTATTCTTCTACTTTTGGTATCACAAAGCATTCAAAACATCTTAAATGGGGATTGTAGGTGGATATGTTCTGTATAAGGATTTGATAAGTAGTATTGGGTTAGAACATGCGCGACATAAGCCTAAGCCATTAACCCCAGTGGTCATGTCGCTAACGGCTTAGCCAAAGACTTTCATTAAATACTAACCATGCAATGTGTAGGTTTTTTTCAGATTCAAAGATATGGGAGAAGATCTCAATTGTACCCCGCCAGCTCGTAGACCTAAGGTGTCAACCTGTTAGCGCGAGGTCAATAAAAGGCATATGTGTGTCTTGTATGGAATGTGGGGCCCAATCTCCACTATTGAGCTCATAACCCGTGGTTTTAGATCGACAACCAAGATCAAAAGCTAATGTAAATCTCTACCATTCCCCGCTAGCTCACAGGAGGAAGATGAAGGTTGGTTAAAAGTCACGAGGTCAACGAGATTGCGATGTGTAGCTCTAGCCATTCAGTTTGCAAAGTGCATAGGACCTTTTGACATGGTAGTTGGTTTATGAGATGGATTAATGTTATTGGTCATGAGGAAGGTCAACAATGATTCGTTGGATGTCAAACTGAGTTAGCTCGAGATAAACCATTTGATCTACCAACTCTTCAAGAGATCAGCAGACAGTATTCAACGTTGGAAAATGGCACATGGTGGTCATTTTATCCTACAACTGGTGAAGCATTAATGAATTATTCCTTGCTTGTGTATTCACGTCGATCTCAATTTGTGTGAAGATGTTGTTGTTGGCAATCATGAAGGGTGATCTACGGATTCTCATACAACTCAAGTTAAACGGTGATAGTACATACGCCACCAAATTGCCATGTTTGCACATGCATTTTTACTAAGCATTGATGAAGGTTGCCATTACCTCGCACAATAAATACAAGAGGAATTAACTGCTAATTGTGTCATTCTTGTAGCAATTAGAGCACTTTCTGGGCTGAGTCTAATCAAGTTTGAGTACTTGTCTAACAAGAGAAAATGAGTAAGTCAGTAAGGAGGTATGTTCATTTGAGCTCACAAAAGATTGGTCCTGCTATTCAGGAAGGTGCTTTGGTTGACAAGCCCAGGCTTGTGCCCACTAGATGTAGTAGAAGGTTGCAATTCTAGGACGTTGTTGCTCAACTGGTAGATGACAAAGGCAAGTAGTTGGTGTGCTCTATTACTAGTGTCGGTAGGAAAATAAGGTATGGGCATGGCTCCTTTGGATGCCAACACTCACCCATTGACCTTATGAGCAACACTTCTGATGGTGTAACTGAGACCGACTCTGACTACTGTCAGTATTTAGCTCTCTTGAATCACGGTCTTCCCTCTAATGAGGAAGTGATATTTGTGGTGCCATTGGCGGTTAAAACCCTAAGCGGATGGACTAGAACCGTATTGGGAAAGGACAAGAAAGAAGAGGAGGCTGAGGTTTCCTCTCCTCCTCTAGCAACAACTAGAAGTGGGCATGTATACTGGGGTCTATGTGTTGGTAAGGGCAAGGTTGCGGGTAAATAAGAAGTTGATGTGTGGGATGTAAAATTTTGTGTTAATGATGTTGTTGTTGTTGGTGGTGTTGGTTCTGCGTGTGTGGCACATTTTTATGTTGATTGTGTGCCTTTGTGGAAATTTGGTTGCCTGGTTTTTTTGCGTGGATAGCGACAAAGGGGATTTTGATGACAATTGGTGCTCCCTTTTCTGATGGTATTTACAACTTTAGCTTTCCCTAGTTGCACTATGTTTTGCAGATTCAACATGTGGGAAGTTTTGAAATGAAAGTCAAATGCAATGGAGATTTTGTTCAAATGAAAATTTGTGTTGAAATTACATTTGAGCCCGAAGCTTGTTGCTCCCTTGTCATATAAAAGGGAATTCGAGGCTCATTTATAGGGAGAGAACTGATGAAAGCTCTAGCTAGGTTTTGAGTTGAATATATGGGTAGAAAGATAGGAATAGAATAGATAGCCTGTTTTGAGTTTTGGATGAATATATGCAAATTATCTTAAATTGTATGCATATATGACTTATAAGCATGAATAAACCTATAATTCTAATATATTTTCTCTCCTTATGTGGATTTGAGTGAATTTTGAATGAAATGTTAATGATGTTGTAATTCTTCTTTTGAGAATTTGTTCAATTGTGTGTCTATGTTATTGCTTTGATTCAAGAAAATCAATTAAATGCTTAAATGGAGTCATAAGTTTACAATTATTTACAAAGGATTTGATAAGTAGTAATATATCAGAGAATTGAGCTCCATAATGCAAGGTATTATATGAGTAGTCCATTCTATTAAATTCTTGGGCCATTTTTGCTAATGGTAAAAGAATAACAAAGTATTTAATTGAGGAAGAATAAAAGAATAATCTATAAATGGGTCACTCACTCACTCCCTCTATCTCTCTCCCCTAAACCCTAAAGCCTAAAGAGATAGAGGGAGCGAGCAAGTGACCCATTTACATATTATTCTTTTATTCTTCCTCAATTAAATACTTGGTTACCCATTTACCGTTAGCAAAAATGACCCAAGAATTTAATAGAATGGACTACTCATATATTACCTTGCATTATCAGACTCAATTCGATATATTACACTTATCAAATCCTTTGTAAATAATTGTAAACTTATGACTCCATTTAAGCATTTGGTGATTTTCTTGAATCAAAGAAACAATAACATAGACACACAATTGAACACATAATTGGTTACATGTGTGCTTTGGGGTTAAGGGGAGAGAGATAGAGGGAGTGAGTGAGTGACCCATTTACATATTATTCTTTTATTCTTCCTCAGTTAAATACTTAGTTACCCATTTACCGTTAGCACAAATGACCCAAGAATTTAATAGAATGGACTACTCATATAATACCTTGCATTATGGAGCTCAATTCTCTAATATATTACTACTTATCAAATCCTTTGTAAATAATTGTAAACTTATGACTCCATTTAAGCATTTAATTGATTTTCTTGAATCAAAGCAATAACATAGACACACAATTGAAAAAATTCTCAAAAGAAGAATGACATCATTAACATTTCATTCAAAATTCACTCAAATCCACATAAGGAGAGAAAATATATTAGAATTATACGTTTATTCATGCTTATAAGTCATATCTGCATACAATTTAAGATAATTTTCATATATTCATCCAAGAAAACAAAATAGGCTATCTATTCTATTCCTATCTTTCTACCCATATATCAACTCAAAACCTAGCTAGAGCTTTCATCAGTTCTCTCCCTACAAATGAGCCTCGAATTCCCTTTTATATGACAAGGGAGCAACAAGCTTTGGGCTCAAATGTAATTTCAACACAAATTTTCATTTGAACAAAATCTCCATTGCATTTGACTTTCATTTCAAAACTTCCCACATGTTGAATCTACAAAACATAGTGCAACTGGGGAAAGCTAAAGTTGTAACTACCATCAGAAAAGGGAACACAAATTGTCATCAAAATCCCCTTTGTCGCTATCCACGCAAAAAAACCAAGCAACCAAATTGCCATGAAGGCACACAATCGACATCAAAATGTGCCACACATGCAGAACCAACACCACCAACAACAACATCATCAACACAAAATTTTACATCCCACACAACAACTTCTTATTTACCCGCCACCCTGCCCTTACCAACACTCAGACCCCAGTATACATGCCCACTTCTAGTTATTGCTAGAGGAGGAGAGGAAACCTCAGCCTCCTCCTCTTTCTTGTCCTTTCCCAATACGGTTCTAGTCCATCCGCTTAGGGTTTTAACCGCCAATGGCACCACATATATCACTTCCTCATTAGAGGGAAGACCGTGATTCAAGAGAACTAAATACTGACAGTAGTCGGAGTCAGTCTCGGTTACACCATCAGAAGTGTTGCTCATAAGGTCAATGGGTGAGTGTTGGCATCCAAAGGAGCCATGCCCATACCTTATTTTCCTACCGACACTAGTAATAGAGCACACCGACTGCATGCCTTTGTCATCTACCAGTTGAGCAACAACGTCCTAGAATTGCAACTTTCTACTACATCTAGTGGGCACAAGCCTGGGCTTGTCAACCAAAGCACCTTCCTGAATAGCAAGACCGAGCTTTTTTGAGCTCAAATGAACATACCTCCTTACTGAATTACTCATTTTCTCTTGTCAGACAAGCACTCAAACTTGATTAGACTCAGCCCAGAAAGTGCTCTAATTGCTACAAGAATGACACAATTAGCAGTTAATTCCTCTTGTATTTATTGTGCGAGGTAATGACAACCTTCATCAATGCTTAGTAAAAATGCATGTGCAAACATGGCAATTTGGTGGCGTATGTACTGTCACCATTTAACTTGAGCTGCATGAGAATCCGTAGATCACCCTTCATGATTGCCAACAACAACATCTTCACACTAATTGAGATCGACGTGACTACACAAGCAAGGAATAATTCATTAATGCTTCACCAGTTGTAGAATAAAATGACCACCATGTGCCATTTTCCAACGTTGAATACTGTCTGCTGATCTCTTTAAGAGTTGGTAGATCAAATGGTTTATCTTGGGCTAACTCAGTTTGACATCCAATGAATCATTGTTGACCTTCCTCATGACCAATAACATTAATCCATCTTAGAAACCAACTACCATGTCGAAAGGTCCTATGCACTTTTCAAACTGAACGGCTAGAGCTACACATCGCAATCTCGTTGACCTCGTGACTTTTAACAAACCTTCATCTTCCTCTTGTGAGCTAGCAGGGAATGGCAGAGATTTACATTAGCTTTTGATCTTGGTTGTCAATCTAAAACCATGGGTTATGAGCTCAATAGTGGAAATTTGGGCCCCACATTCCATACAAGTCACACATGCCTTTTGTTGACCTCGTGCCAAATAACAGGCCGACAACTTAGGTCTACGAGCTGGCGGGGTATGATCAAGATCTTCCCCCATATCTTCAAATCTGAAAAAACCAACACATTTCACAGTTAGTATTTAATGAAAGTCTTTGGCTAAGCCGTTAGCGACATGACCACTGGGGTTAATGGCTTAGGCTTACGTCGTGCATGTTCTAACCCAATACTACTTATCAAATCCTTATACATAACATATCCACCTACAATCCCCATTTAAGATGTTTTGAATGCTTTGTGATACCAAAAGTAGAAGTATAGTTTTTTTTATTTTGATCAAACCATGGCAGTAGATGTCATGGCCACCATTAAAGCTTACTCGGGCATTGCACGAATGACTCAAATTGCATATGATGCAGATTCAAATATTAGCCGTCGATCCTTCACCTTGGTCAGATCATCGGATGACTGCCTTGAAAGCAAACTGACATAGTCTCCATCATGGAAATAAGGGGCCCACCATACTACTCATTTCCAAAGAGATCCACATGGCACCTGCCCGTGATATCGCAATCAATAAAGACCTTGCAACTTTTGATCACGTGATAGCGGGCAACCGTGGATCTCAACCATCGACAATCTTGTTCATTCAACACGATTACCGTACTTGTTATTAACCATTGAGCACCTTTCTACCGAGATTATAACATCTTCGTTGATTTTAAACGCGTGCATCTTATAACTACTTTAGTAACTTGCAGCATAATGTATTAAATACGCATCAAAGTATTTATCATTCCTTCAGCTTCACTGGATGAGACACGTGGCACTCGCCCGTGATATCGTGATTAACAAAGGCAGTGTGGTGGAGTCGACTACGGGATAGCGATGACTAGATCATACGACTGATTGATCTGCTACCACTTAAACTTTCCCTCATAAAATAAAGCATTTATTAGGGGAGGCCCGATGATCATAAGTTAATAATTCGTGCCTCAATCATTGACAATGCAGATCTTACCACATATTTATACTATATATTGTAAACCGATAGTCAAATGTAAATAAAGAAAAAACCAAATGTTGATAAAAAAATGGACCCATACTTGAACACATGAGAACCTCTAAATGTTATACGAAAAAAACATAAATACATTCATGAAGAAGTGAAATAAGTATTTTTTGTAAGGAAAGATAAGGTGCGGAAACAAATCTCCTAACGTCAAAACCTCAGGGAAGAATGCAGAGGTGCTTTTAAATTTTCAATTACAATCCAATTAAGATACACTTGAAAGAAATAACAGAAACAAAGAAATGACCATACACACATGAACACGAGATTTACGTGGGAAAACCCTTACAAGAGAAAAACCCACCACACCAAGAAAAACCCCTTTGTATTACAGTAAAAAAATTTACATACAGAGTATGGGCTTCACTCTCTGATGTCAATTTACAGCAGTATACACAATGATCAACCTTGTATAGAACATTCAAGTTACAATGCTCTTAGAATTGAATTCACACTGATTACTCAATTGTTCATCGAACTGTTCATCCCACTGATCGTCCAACCAAACATCATCATCGATCTCTAAGTAAATCCATGTTATCACTGGTCTGTTGAACTTCCTCACAGGAATGACCACAACAGTCTAACTTCCAATGGTTCCCATTATGCTCCCTGATTGGTCGAAGTCACACCACATAGGATAGTCTTCCAATCAGTCAAAGCATTCAAACTATGTTCGCATGTTAGTGAGACACTGACCGTGTCTCCCCGATGCCACAAGACCTGATCGTCGATATCGACCAAAGTCATCACCTTCGGCAAGAGGTTACATCAAACGCAAATCCATATTATGAATCTTTATCACCAAGAGTTCTCCTATCGCCAAGAGTCACATAGATCTTTATGTCATGCTGATATTCATCGAGCAAAACTTTCGGTGAGACAAGTCATATCACCAAGACTTCATATCGATGATCCCTACATGTAGCGCTATCGGCAAGACTACTACTTTCGGTGAGACATCATACTGAGCTCATAACAGTCGGTGAGACTATGGCTTTCACCAAGAGATCATACCAATGTTCAAAAGTCACATTGACACCAGTATTCCCATCGACGAGACTTACACTATCGCTGAGACGTTATACCGAAGCATCCATGTTACTTCGATGACTCCAAGTGTAACACTTTTGGTGAGACATCTCTTGTCGGTAAGACTTCATACCGAATATTCATATCTTTCCTCGATAACTGCTATCGCCATAGGTCTCCCTGACAACCACAATGAACCACAGTGGGTGAGAGTTCTTACCGGGTGGAGAGAGATCACAACGACAAGAAATGTCACAGCAATAGCTCCAGTTGGTAAGACAACAACAAGGTCTCGGCGACCTGAACATTCCACAAAATTGCACAACTACTAGTTGTCCAGACAATAAGGATGTCACACCGAGTTGGCTCTTTTAGAGGTTTCAGCCTGTGAGATTGAGTCACACAATTCCAACATTTTTTGTGTCAAATAAAATATCATAACTCTCCACTATAAGTATATCATTTAAAAAATAAAATGCTCATTTAATAAATAAGACACTCGTTTAAACAAGTATTGTTATCATAGTGAAAAAATATTGTTCTTATGTGTACAACAATTGGGGTAGCAATGTACAAGCATTGGATAATTTTATATTAATAGTTTGTCCTATCACAAATATAAAAGGTGAGCACAATAAATAACATGCATTTTCCCATTAAATGTGAAGGATTTTCAAAAAGTTTTAGTGTTCAACTATTGGTCCATATTTGTTCAGTATAAGTTGTATTTTAAATCATTATGTGTTGTTTTATAACAACAAATAGATTTTTCGTGTTCAACTATTAGTCCATATGTGT
>VDFB02271358.1:281766476-281799937 GCA_007258455.2 Sequoia sempervirens
TCCTTATTAACTTGTTGCTACAAATGTCATCAATATGTATTCTAACCCCAATACTACTTATCAAATCCTTATATAGAACATATCCACCCACCACAAATCCCATTCAAGCATTTTAATAATTAATTCTTTGAATTAAAGCTAAAACAAGAATCATACACACCACAATAGTGAGATGAACGAAACAACCCTTGATCATTTTATTCAAAATTTAGATATGCTTGTACAATGGAGAGACATGAGTTTGAATTAATCATATCAATTCAAATGCCAATACTTTCATAAAACATCAAATCCCCATGAATTCAAAACCTACTATAGAATGACTCAAAACCTAAATTGCATTTTCCCTAAAACCATCAGACTTTACAATTTGCTCTGCAACTTCATCTAGAATCGACCAAAAATATCTAACTTGCTAACCCGTACTTCTGGCCTTGAAATCCTTCTTATAGAAAAAGGAGCAAACAAGCATTGAGCCAAAAAGCACATGTGTCACCAGCCAATTGGACCACCTTGTGATATTCCAAAAATTTGTTACAACAACAATCTCCCCATAGAATCTGCTTGTTCATCGTGCCCATTGAGAATGGTTGATGCAACAACAAAAAACTTCAAGAATTTTGTGCCTAGACTATCACAAAAAAAAAAATTGGAATCTGTTGTAACTGCAATAGCTGATTTGTCAACCGTTAGCAGCCTACTCCTTTTCACTCTTCCTTAGTTAAATATACATTTACCCATTTATGGTACTCTTCATCAATTGGCCAATCAAAATTGATCACCTCATTCACCTTGACACTATAAGGTCTATACTTAACTGCCACCTGATTCACTTCTCTTACAAAAGACTCCAAGAATTAGCTGGTGCTAATGATTTTGTCCATACAGCTCACCAATAGATCATAATCTGAGTTACCCTATTTTTGAGGGTTTTGTAGTCCAAACATGATATAAAGGGGCTCTTACACTTTTTATAATTACTATAGCTTGTGTAAGAGGCCCCATGGATACTGTTACAATTGTAGGATGCATGAATAGGGCGTAGGATGAGAAATAAAGAAGGTATAATTGCTATCCTCAATAGTTTTGTGAAGAAAAGCATGTGAAATGAGAGGTTCAAGCCTAAGTTGCAACAAAATATGTATGGGAGATCTAATTTTATGAATTTTTATCCATGTGCAGACCTAATGGGTTGTTTCTAAACACTGAATATAAATGATACACACACACAAACACACACACACACACACACACACACATATATGTATGTATGTATGTATGTATCATTATTTTAAATGTAAATGTAAATGCAATTACTAGATGCTCTCCTACAGAACAATAAATGCAACATATCTGTTAAAAAGAAATATATATCTATGTATATAAATGTGTATTTCTAGAAATGCAGTGTAATGCAAAAGAGCATATGGTTTTGTAGTGTTATAGATACAACATATCCATAAATTAATGTAATTGAAATTCTAAAAGTCTTCAAAACATATAATGTAAAGTCGATCAAACTATTAAACTACATGAGAAATAAATGAAAACAGTAAATGCATATGTATGTGTATTTGTAAATGTAAGTGTAAAATAAATAAGAATAATGAAAATTATAAAAGAATACAAGGAAAGGTCTCTTGCCTTCTTGGTAGTGATAACCTCCTCCACACACAACCCTTAAAAATTATGAATAGAGGAATATAATCTTTGAAGAACTCAAAGTTGATTCTCTCCTACCTTATGCAATTAGTCATTTTATCCTTACAAACATTTATAGTGATTACTAGAGGCACATAGACCAATTCTTCATAATAGAAGAATTTGATCATACTTTTCAATGATGGCATTATGAGAAAACCTTAGGTTAAATGAATAATTCCTAGCTAAGTTCTTTAAATCATGTCCAACCCATTATAAAAGAGACCAGCACTTTATGTGTACACCGGATGCACCATGGAGAGAAAGGCTCTTTGGGCTCTTTCATCCAATCATCCTACCACAACAAACATACCAAAGTCTCCTGAGTTAGACATAGGAAGATTTAAGATGACTTAATTTTTTTTATTACTTAAAGCATAAACTTATATTGAGCTTAACCAGGCCCTGAAGTGCACACACTCCTCCTGTTAACCACTTAGACATATGGAAATTAAATGTAAATTTGCTGCTATTTTTAGTCATGTAGGTGTCCAATAAACCACTTGGTGGTGTTTCCCTTCAAGTTTATTTACTTGAATGAAGAGCAAAAGTCTTTTGATTACAATTAGAGAATACATTTGAGGCCTTGGTTGTGTAACTGGTGGACCATAGTCACATTTAACACTTGTTACAAATTTTGGGAGTTAAAGCGTTAAGTAGATTTGATTTGTGATGGGCACATTTGGACGGTAGTAACAATAGCTTGCAATCTATCAAGACTTGATTACCTTATAACCTGTGAAATTCTAGCGATGAAATGATAGATTAATCATAATGTCACCTTGGTATGACATCACCATGAAAGAACTTCATCCAACATCATATGAGTGTTCACAAATAGGTGACTGTTAGATCTGTCTTCCTTGGGGGAGATTTAGGAAGAGAGAAGAGGAGAAATCAAGACATGTAGTATGTCTAAAGGGGAGATCAACTGGGGTCAAAGATTAGAGAAAGTGCAATAGCATGGAATTTTTTCTTGCTAAAAGCGAGTCATGTTCTTATGATGATGATGAGAGAATAGGTGGCCGTCGAGGTGCCCTTGAGGTGCAAACATCTATGGAAACAATAGGTACCCAAGGAACTTCCTCCAATAAACACTAATTTTTGTGTCAATGAGAGGATATATCGCATAGCAACATTATCATTACATGGTTTGGGCTTATTTTGCATGGACGGCATAAAGGTTTGTTACGAAAAAGTTATTGTATTGATGGAGGATGTCGGACCCTGTTGTAACAGTTACAAAGATTGGATGCAACTGGTTTGATATACATGAAGTATGCATGGGTATTCACTGTCAGCAATTATATACAACTAAAAGATAAGGATCAAAATAAAGGAGTGGCTATTTACATTGACGGAAGGCCAAAAGTATCAAGGAATATTGTAAGGTTTATAAACAATACACGACCTGGGTCAACAAATAAGCAACCCAATTGCATATTCGAGGCACGCAAGGGAAACCATATATTTGTATGTATGATAAAATCAATAACTGCAGGGGATGAGTTGCTAATCGATTACAATTTGAATGACTTAGTTACAAACACAGTTACTATGGGGGTGGTACGTACTATGTACCATTTTACCCAACGTCCAATTAATGAATCCAATATACCATTTTATTCTTATGTTTTTTTTCGTAAGTCTATTGGTTTCATTTCAGTAATGTTTTTTTATATTTATTTTTTTGTCACAGTGGGACATTGATCGTACGAAGAAGGCTCTGTCCCAGAGCATAGATCACAATTTATCTTTAGGCACTTCTACCCAATAGGTTTACCTCATTGTAATTGTACAAATTAGATACAAGCAAAATATTTTATTATTATGTTGTTTTCATAAGTTTATTGGGTTAATTTCAATAATATTTTTAATATTCTTGTTGCAGTTGACTGATCAGGGAAAGGCACCAGTAGTAGACGAGAGCATCCATAGGGAGGTGCAGTCAATATTATGTGATGATGACATGACTTATTCAACAAACCCTCTCAATATGATAAGGAAGACCCAAAAAAAATGCAATGAAGAAATCCTTAAGTTGTTATTCATAGTGCCTCAAATAGATGAGATAAGAGAGAGGGTTAAAATATTGACTGAGAGATCACAAAACTTGCAAGTAAGCTATCATAAGGTCTTTAATTATAACATAAGTTCATTCATGGTTTTATATTTTGTACTCTTTTATGTCATGAACTAAAATATGTGTTGTTTTTACAAGATTTTTTGCATCCTCATGATGCTCCTGGCCATGATTAGGGTATTGCAAGTGTTGCCCGAGGAGTAGGGGTTGGTACAAGTGTCCATCCTGATCTTCCTGTGCATACATCACATCATTTGACCCCATCATCCGTGCCTATATTGTCATCTGAAATGTCGGCAAAACATACCATGCATGCATCCGTTAATCCACCCTCTGGCAGCAAACACATGCGAGAACATGCATCAGGACATGTACCCGGTGATGTAAATGCCACTAGTACTAGTGATATTTTAGTAGCATTTCCTTGATCTTCCCATATTACTAGTACGGGAACATTTCCGGTCACATTTGTGGTGACCGAGGATTTCGTTCCCATAAAGATAGAGAAGGTCCCAGGTGCTTTAAAATTTTTTAATTATTATTATATATAATCCAATTGAATTTACTTATTGATCGCTCTTTTTAGACTATTGATCCCATGATCATTTTGCAGGAAATGATGTTTTTTATAAACATCTAAGTGATATTACATTGGAGCTCTTTGGGCCCACCATATGTACATGATGGAATGCCCAAAATCAAGATTTAAAAGATGAGCTCATTAACTATTTAGTTGTGCTCTTCGGTGATAAAACATTCAACCGAACCAAGGTCCTTAAGAAAGCTAGTACCTATCTAAAGTATGTGAGGGACCAATATAGGTCACATTTAGAGAAGAACAAAAAGTATGAGCAGCCCCCCATGATTCCAGAGAGGGAGTGGAAGGACCTGGTGTTAGATGGAAAGGAGAAGGTTGAAAAGAAAAAAGGAAAGACACCACCGGGCCAAGGAAGGCATGTGATACTATCAACAATGTAATTATATATTGATTACTCTTTCTTTTTACATAATCTAATGTATTTCAAATTTTTCATAGGCTGCCTGACACATCGAAGGCAACAAAGGCAAGACTAGAAAAACACGAGGAACACAAACTTGGCTCTGGTGGTTATATGAAATTAGCCACACAAATTGTAAGTATCAATAAATGAAATATTGTATCCAAAATAATAAATCGAAAACAATTTTGGTTTTATCACACCATAGAAGCAAAATTCATAATCTTATGCAAAAATGTAGGGCTCTGAATTCAATAGAGTTCCCATAGAAGATGACCTGAAGATTTCCTTCCAGCAAGGCTATGGAGCTATGGCTGAACGCCTAAGAGTTTTGACTGGGAAAACAAAATATTCTACTGCATCTGACACGCAGGTAAATAAACTCAATAAAGTTTATTTAAAATTGAATACTTGTGCAATCTATTCAATATTAATTTCCACCATAAAGTAATTACATGCCTATTTGTTTTAAACATTCAAGCAATGATATCGCACATGACATTGGAATGTAGCCTGGTGAGGGTGGAGCACAACCTGTAGATGAAGGTCATGGTGTGCATCTCGGTACTTTAGAGCATGTAGAGTGTGATCAACATGTTGAGCATGATCAGGCTAGAGAAGATCAGGAACATGATGTGGCCCCATTAGGTAAAGAGGACCACTCTAAAGTTTTTTAAAACATATTTAATTGCAATTGGTGTATTAATTAATGTAACCTTTCATATTTCAACTTTAGAGCATGTAGAGCGTGATCAACGTGTTGAGCATGATCAGGCTAGAGAAGATCAGGAACATGATGTGGCCCCATCAGGTAAAGAAGACCACTCTCATGTTCTCTTAAACATATTTAATTTCAATTGGAGTATTAAGTAATGTAACCTTTTGTGTTTCAACTGTAGATTAGGATTTAGAGGGTGTTCAACATATTGAGCATGAGTCTATAACAGAAGTTCAGGAACATGATGTGGAACCATCAAGTAAAGAGAACCACTCTAATGTTCTTTTAATTAATGAAATACTTGTAACAATAATAATAAAACATATCAGTTTAACATTTCTTTGTTATTGCAGTAGGCCACCCCTTGCAGTGGCGTCCACGTCATGAGCAGACAACTAGGAGTACATTAAGATCACAAGCAGAGCGTAGAACAACTAAAGAGGGGACAGATGATTTGGAAAATGATACTCCACTTCAGATTTTTTTAGCTTTAAAAAAGAAACAAAAAAAAAGTGATTGTAATCATATCATGACAACCATATTTTTGATAATATGTAAAAACTGAAAGAATGAATATTATATGTTAATGAATGAATGTAGGGTATGTTAATTAATAGAATGTTATATGTTAATGAATGAATGTTATATGTTATTAATGGATGAATGAATAGTTAATGTTATATGATTGGGTATGGGGAATTGAGAGTGATGTGAGGGGGGAGGGGCCAAATGAGCTTCCACCGTCATGTGGTTGACCTTGTTAAGTAGAGAATATTAAACTATTCTTGAAACAAAGAGAAGCTCAATAAGGTAATGCACTTTTCAATATAAGAAATACATTATTTCAAGCATCAAACCAATATGCAAAGATGAAAGAAAGTGCTAAATTTTTACTATGGTGGTAGAAAAATGATTCTTTATACCCTGAATCCATGCTCTGCATCATAATTTGAAGTTGTTTTCATTCCATTGTTTCGAGTTTAGTTTGTTTATATGACTTTGTATGAATACCACATTGTGTTGTGTGTGGATTTGGTTTCAAAGCTCCGTTTCTTCTATTTTTAGTGGTGACATAACTCTAAAATTTGACTTTTGTGCATAACAGGTTAGTGGAAAAATTGACAGCTCTGAAGGTTTTAGAGGCTCGATTGAGATAGATACACGGATATTTGGATCTTGTTGTTGATGGAAGGCTTCCACTTAACCATGAAATTTTTTACCATCTGCAAGTATGCAAAAGTTTCTCTACTTACATTCATTCTTGATCATAAATGTTGTAAATGATATTAATGCTTCAAACTTAAGATTTGTTTCATTGTTATAATGATCAAAATGTTATAATTTTCTATACATTCAAGCATTATCTTGCCCCCTACCCTTTGCTCTCTCCCCCCTCCTTTTAAGAATTTTCTTTGTCATAAAAGATTCACATTTTTGTCTCATTTACACAAATTTATCTGAAGCACTAGGAGTGAATAAAGATATGTAAAAGATGATGGATTATGTCTAAACAAAAACTTTCCATCTTATAGCTAATTAAATCCTTAATATTTGAATAGTTTAGAGCTTGAATAATGCTTGTATATGCATGTGTAGCAATAAGGAGCTATGTGAAGATTGAAATTTAAAACATCACTTTGGTATTTTTCCTTAGGCAATGAAATGATATTTTGAGTAATACAAACCTACACACACATTGATATTTTTCATTTGTATTGAGGAATTTTTTTTCTCTTATACCTACCCTCAGCTAGACATGGAGGTATATAATATTGGTTTTATGGTTTATTCTGTAAGTAGTTAATTTCACAAGGAAGACTTAAATCTTCTTAATGTCCTATGTCAGATGTGAAAGCATATGAATCACTTGTTGAAGGCACCATTTTGTATTCATCCAAAAATTGGTTTGTTCTTTTTTTATGTTTCTTGCATGTGTTTTTTTTAGGCTCTAGAGATGTAGCTCAGCTCTTTCCTTTGCACTTTTCATCTATTTTGATGATTATAGTAGATTGTCCTCATAATTTCTCATGTAGATCTGTTTGTAACCTTATTTTCTACCAATCAATTTGTAAACTAGTCACATATTGAGGACCATTTCACTAGCTTGTAGTCATCCATTACTTCATATGTTGCAGGTTGTGTCTATGTGCCAATAAATCCTGATGATTGTGAGAACTTTAATCCTACAAGTGAACCCAATCTTTCTCAAGTAAAAGTCTTACCTTATCTTATAGTACTTTAAATGGTTAATTGAAGGTGCTTCTTTAGATTTGAGATAGTTGAACCTTGGATTAAAATATGGTATTAGATGGGCAGTATAATGATAAAACTAAGGTCCATTGAACACAAATTACAAACATAATTTACTAGACTATGAATAGTGTTACAATTATAATTATTTCTCCTTTACCTACCTCTGCATTAATGAAAAGATAGTAGATATTGGAAGTTCATTACATGTCTCATGTATGTGTTAGTATTTTAATTTTGTTTAAGTTGTTCAAGAGCTTGATTAGGTCAATAATATGTTCTACAAGCTCTGTTCTTTTGACACTACTCAGCATTTTCCCTACACATTTTCTCTTCAATCCGGACATTTCTTAACTCCTTCCCTTGTTAGCCCTTGATTATTCTCAAGTGTAATTCTTTTTCTATGCATCTTGCAGTCTGTATGTATGATCATTCGTCTCTTATGAAGCATGGATAACCTTTCATGGAATTGTTGTTGTAATTAGACAATTGCCATTGTGAGAATAATCATTTAATTTGTATGGAAGTAAGTCTTTTTCATATTATTTGACTTGGTATTGTAAACTTGTCTTTGCAAGATTCTCTTGGGGGAACAACAAAACTATGATGATAAGTAGAGTTTTACAACACCATAAATCATTTGGCATTATCAATATATTGCTTATAAAATACTCTGTGCAAGTAAAATGGAATGTGCAATGACAATTGGTCTCAAATTCAAATATGAATATAAGTACATTATACACAAGAAGATGGTATCTGTTCTATGATTTAAAGAACCCCAAAATAAGAAAATTAATAGGTTCCATTTGTTTACTTGCTCTTAGACACTTGTTTAATTGGCGAGACCCTCAAAATGTCTTGCTGATAACCAGCAGTGTTCAAAACTCCTGAAGAGGTCAGATCGGTGTGACATTGGATCTGTCTTGCCAACAGAAGTCATCGGCAAGACATGGACTATTGTAGTGATTTTTCTATCATGTGTCAATAATTGATCTCTCACCAATGGGTTGGCTTTGGTGGTCATCACCAAGAGTCTCCACGATGGTACATTTCAACCAATATTAATTTTTTTTTTTGCATTGTTTTGTCACAATTTTGACGAAAACCACCGACGAATCACCGAAAAGGTCCTATGAAGTTGCTATAGCTATGATGAAGGATTTGTCATAACTCCTTGCCCATTTCATCGCAATTTTGATGAAGGCCATCGACAAATCACAGAAAAGGTTCAACGAAGTTGCTTAGTTGCGACGAAGGCTTTGTCGTAACTCCTTGCCCATTTTGTCACAATTTTGACAAAGGCCACCGACGAATCACAAAAAAGGTCCAAAAAAGATGCTCAGCTGCGATGAAGGCTTCGTCGAAACTCCTTTCCCATTTCATCGAAATGGCGATGAACTTTTGGTTTTGTTTTAACACTTCAGAAGAGCCATTGCAATTGCATTTTGGTTGTAATTCGTAGGTGGATACACAAAGTTTTCATTGATATTCCGACAAACATCCGAGTCATTATATGATGCCGATGATTGACGAATCTAAGCTGTTATTTTGATGTTTAATTCGTCATCGGAGTTTCAACAAAAAAATAGCGATGAATTTTTTTTGTCAATTCATCAATTATTCGACAAATGTTTGTCAAACGATCGACGAACGTGTTACTTGATTTTCACCTATGGGCTCAAACAGGCAGGGAAATCTATGTTTCAGGTGTTCATGAAGGCCAAATGGGGACATTGTTGTGCAGGATTAAATCATACACCTGATGTATTTCTCAAGGAATTATGTTAGAAAGCATGCCTCAATCGAATTTGGCATAAAATTCCTGATGAAGAAAGTCGCTGAGACCTTCCTATTGTCTTGTCGACTAGCAGTGTGGTTCTATTCATTGGAAATATACCGGTCGGTCAAACATTTTAATCGCCATGGGTTTTTATACGTCTCCCCGACATGCTGAAGTCTCACCGAATGTTGTGCACAGGGCTAGCTCGCCGAAAGAATTTGGGTTTGAAGAGAGGTCTTGCCGATCACGAGAAGTCTTGCTGAAAAGGGATTGTCATCAAGGAAAGGAGCCCTTGTTCGCTATGAAGTCTTGCCAATCAAACGGAGTCTCACCAGGGGAATGAAAGTCTCGGTGTAATGTTGAGCTCGGGGAGATGTCTTGGCGACATAGTGAGGTCTCACCGAAAGGCTGTGAGTTCAGTGTGATGTCTTGCCGATGACTGGTGGTCTCGCCAATGAAAGGTGCTTTCGCTGTAACGTCTTGTCGACCAGTGGGAGTCTCACCAAAAGAAGGTTCAAGCTCGGGAGGAATGGAAGGGGTCGGTGTAATTTCTTGTCAATGACAAGGAGTCTCACTGAAGTGAATGGTCTCGGGGAGATGTCTTCCCGAAAGGGCGAGGTCTCGGCGATTGGAGGTGTCTTCGGGGAGAAGTCTTCCTGACCGGTGGGAGTCACGCCAAAATTTGTTCACAAGGCTGACGTCGGGGATAGTTGTTTACCTTTGGCAAGAGGTCCTGCCAATGGAGCGAGGTCTCGGTGAAACGAAATGGCCTCGGTGAAAGGTCTTGCCGACTAGATGGTGTCTTGCCGAGGGGAGCTAGTGTTGGCGTAGTGTTTTGAACTCTAGGAGATGTCCTACCGACCCGATGGTGTCTCGCCGAAGGTTCATGCTTTTGGTATGAGGTCTTCTCGACTGATGTTTGTCTTGCCAATAGCGATGGATCTGCTACAGACTTTGACAAGAACTCTTGCCGAATGCAAATGTTTGGGCGATGAAATGGCGATATCGGTATGACTCCTGAGGGCTCGCCATGATGTCTGGCCGAAAAAAATTATCTTTCCGATGCTTTTTTGTGATATCGATATAACTTTTGCATTTGATGTGAAGTCTTGCCAACAATGGTAAGCTATGTCGATTGCTGCTATAGAGCATAATCGCATCGGGGAGACACGGCCAGTGTCTCACCGACATGTGATTCTCACTGAATGACCTTTGATTGCCTGGGATCTTGCATGGCATATGTTCAACCAATAAGAGAGAACTAAAGGTGAACCATTAGCCGTTTGACTGTTTGACTACCCCTGTGAATGAGATCAATAGAGTATAAATGACATAGACTTACTCTAAGATCAAAAGCGACGGAGCAACTCGGTGAACAATGGTGTGGAGATCTAATGGGAAAGTCTGAAGCTGCTTGCAGAGGAAGTCAACCTACATAAAGATCTTGAGCATGAAGAAGGTCGAAAGAAAGAAGAAGTCGTCAGTCTCGGGGACAGCTGTGAGGTCTACTGGAAAAAGGCAGATCGATATTAATGGTAATGCTCCAGGGGTATTCAAGGAAGCTCTTCAAGGAAGTTTGAGAGTGGACACAGAGGCCAGAGGTTAGTACATTAAATGCATGGTTGCAAAAGATCTGAAGGGCCATCCCTGAAATGATCTTTCACCAACATGGACACGAAGGATGCACATTGAATGCATTAGCTTTATTTCCAAAAGATCTGAGGGTCGACCCTTCTAAAAAACTAATATTTTGTAAACCCTAAAAAAGGGGGTGACACTTTTTTTAGCTTTCGTATATATGGCTTTTTTGCCTCTTTTTGTAGATAGTTCTTACTTGCATTTTTCTACTTTGTGACTTCTATGAGTCCTTAGAGGAGAATATTGAGTTTTGTAACTCATTTACATATATTGTATTGTAGAGTTATGGAGATCAATAAAGAAAGAAATTTCTGCCTTCTCAATTATATGTTTCATTAAGTGTGTTAGATGATTGATAAATTTACATGTGAGTCTTCCTATTCCTTGTTAATATGTCTCATTAATGGCACTTTTTGAGCAGAGGAGATATGTATATTGCAGGTTATAGGTTATGCTGGTGATGCAAATAGTTTTAGTTGTGACAAAAAATTATCATCCTTCCAGGACTATATGTATCGTAGCTTTCTTATGAATTGTTTATGCAGTATCATATGAGTATTGAGTTGTGCATATCAGCTTTTATTAGTTGATTAAAAACTGTGTTAAGCAGATGTACATGTTTGAATAAATTTGGTGTATGGTAAGATTTAATTTTCATTCTCATGCACTCCTTCTCCCTTTTCCTTACAAAGATTAGTAGTCAAGTGATATTACTAGTTAGGAGCCAGCCTTATTTGGAGGTTCACTTCAACTTTAGGTAACCCACAACCTTGAAATGATCCCATGTTTCTCTAGAAAGCTTAGTTTTTTGTAACTTTGCATAGGGTGCATTTCTAGGAGATAACAATTTTGGCATGCCCGATGGGACTCGGTCAGAAGTAAAATTCCTAAGTCTTGTTGTTTTGATGTGCTGACAGTGAGCTAATAGCCTTTTAGAGGTCATTTTTAAGCATATCTGGCAACTCTGCGTGGAGGAAAGGATCAATGTGTTTGTTTATATGAGAAAAATAGAAACCAGAAGTTCAAAAGCTATAGAGTTTTTGCATTTATCTCCTCCAAGAAGAAAAGGTAGAACACTCAGGAGGACCATTCCTTCTCTTAGAGTTCAGTCAACACCACCTAGTGTTAGTGACAAGGCACTATTTTCATACGAAAGGAGAAGAAGAAGAGACCCTCTAGCTAGGCGTTCAACATTTCCTACTCTTAGAACATAACTTTCTGCCTCCTCATTTGGGGCTTTCAATTGTTCAACAAATAGTATTTTTGCTACAACAAATACTTCTCAACCAAGTTCAAATTTTGCTTCAGCAATCATACCAAAACATTCCAGCTCAATGGCAGCACCAAGGGCCTTTACTTTCGTACCATTTAACTAGGGTAGTCCCCTTAATCTAGCACAACATGATGACATTCCATTGGCAGCGTTAAAAGGGTTACCAGAGTTTACTAGAGAAACACAAGTAACACCTTTTGAACATATCAAAGATGTGGTAGCATTGTGCAATGTGCATCATGTGACACAAGAAAATGTAGCTATGAGATTGTTGGCTACATCTTTCAAGAAGAAGGCGTTGGAATGGTTTAGAAGCTTGCCAGTGGGTTCTATAAGAACATGGGATGAGCTTGGTGATTAATTTACCAGATTTTTTGAGGAAAAATCTGATCACCTATCTTTGGTAGAGCAGTTAACAACCATTAGAAGATCCCCACAAGAACAAATGGTGGACTTCAATATCCGATTTCAAAAGACTTGGAACAAAATACCTACTACGGTAAGGCCTTCTGTTGATTATGCATTTTTATACTATTTGAAAAGTTTAAATAGTGATATCTCAGTCATGATACAGTCCATGGGGGGTATTTCTCTACCTTAGGTTTATAGTATAGCTATTAAGGTAGAAAATAACCTCATTCAAGCAGGCAAGTTAGCACCTAGGCCACCTATGCCCTACTTCCCTGAAATTCAATCAAATATGCCATTGCAAATGCCATCTTTAGGCCCTTTACCTACTGTTCTAGCATTACCCATTGCTGTGAGTCAGGGAGTGTCAGCTGCAAGACCATCAAGTGAATTGCAAGAGATCAAGTCTAGTCAGCATAAGATAGAAAGTGTTTTACAAACTATGGGAAATGAGTTGATCAACATGAAGAAACAGTATCAAGGGGCAAGGCCAAATTTCCAATAGCAAAACCAACAGCAAGGTCAGAATGCAAATCAATCTTATCAAAACCAAGGATATCAGTATCAACAAAATAGGAAACCCTATCAAGGTGCTTATTAGAGGCAAAATGTTAATCAGAGACCATTCCAATCTTATAATCTAGCTCCTCTTAATGCTATAAGTCCAGTGAAAGATATGGTTCCAGCCTAGAATAACTTTGTGATAGAAAATGAATGGTGTGATTCATGTAATCAAGCACATAACCCAGCCTCATGCTTAAATGGGTTAGTTAATCATGCATTTATGGTCCAAAATACTATTAGTCCACAACCAGATGCACCTGCTAATATACCTGAACAATAACCAGATATACATTCTAATGAGACTGCATTTTTAAATTGGCAAAGTGAAGAGTTCTATGGTGTGAATGTTGATTCAGCAATTGCAGCCAATACACGAGCTAATAAAAGAGCTCTAGAAGTGGAGCAATTAGTTGATAAAAACAAGGGGCCTACAATTGTAGAAGCATCATCCACGCCTATTCTAAATGTACCAAAAAAAAACTGTCTTACCAATCAATGAGCAACCTCACAAGAATAAAGAACTGGCTGCTGCTAAAGTACATCATAAGGTACCCTTAACTATACCTTACAACATTGTGGATAGTATGAAGAAGTTGAATGTGAATATGACCATGTGGGACTCCTTAAGCATTACTGGATAGGCTGATCTACTTAAAAAAGCATTATTTGAAGATATAAATCCTGAACAAGTTGTTGTTGATTCCCAAAAGGTCATAATGGCTAATGATGATCAAGGGAAGGTTGCTAATCCTAGTAGCAAAGGGAAATCTATGATTCAAGGTAAGAATGTGAGACCTCCTCTATTCTATGTTTTATTGATTATTGGAAAAAATTTAGTGCACAATTGTATGGTAGATAGTGGAGCTACCTATTCTGTGATGACCAAGCAAGTAGCTAATCAGTTACGTTTAAAGTATGAACCTTTAGAGAAAGGAGTAGTCCAATTGGATGGATCATCTGTTAATACAGTGGGTCTTATCAAAGATGCTAGCTTAACTCTGCATGCTTGCCATAATTTTTCAATTTCCCAAGACATTTATGTGGCAGATTTGACTCTGTATTTTGGGTTATGTTTGTCAAGAGAGTTTACGGCTAAAATAGGGGGATACCTTTCATCTAACTGGTCTCACATGTTGTTCCATACTAGGTATGGAACTAAAGTAACCATTAAGTCTGAGTTACTTGCAAAAGACAATATAGAACCCTATATACCTAGTGCAATGAATGCCAATTGCATAATTTTTGAACAAGACGAGCATGTTGCTATTTTTTATCCTCGCATTGCTGTTGGTGATATTCCTGATATAATTTTAGATGAGTGGGCAGTAGGCCAAACTTCTAGTGATGAAAGTGACTTGGTGTCAGATGCTAGTATGGGTAACTACATGTTTCAAGAAGCTGATGTAGTGATGCATAACTTGGTTAAGAGGCCAGTGAATGATTGTGATCAGCAAGATGAGGTATGGGAAATGTATTTTGATGGCTCAAGGAGTAGGCATGGCGCTGGTGGGGGTGCATTATTGGTTTCCCCAAGAGCTGAAAGATATTATGCAACCTTTAGGTTTGCATTTTCATGCACTAATAACATAGTAGAATATGAAGGTCTTATTCAAGGGCTGGAATGGGCGAGGAAACATGGAATTAAGTGTTTAAAGGTGCATGAGGACAGTGAATTGATAGTAAATCAGGTTAGAGGCCTGAATGCTGTTAAAAATGATGTACTTGAGAGAATGAATTTGGTTAATGTGGATATTGTCTTTCATGAAAATGAGTTACCCCCATTTGAGACAAAAAAACAAAATGATGTCTTTATGATAGTGGCTATTATTAATAGGACGAGGATTAGATGTACCCTTATTGACAATGGTTCAAGGCTTAATGTTTTTAGTGTTTATCTTTTGGATAAAATTAGAGTGGAAAAAATTTAATTCAACCCGCTAATTTGTCGATCAAAGGTTTTGATAATGTGGGAAGACAACCACTTGGTGTGATAATGTCACTTGTTAAAGTTGGTAAGGCTATGTTGCAAACTCCCATCCATGTCATTCCCCATGATCATTCATATAATCTTCTCTTGGGTAGACCATGGATTCATGAGACAAAAGGAGTGCCTTCAAAACTTCATTGTTTAATAAAATACACATACAACAATAAGGTTTACACAATAAAAGTTGATCTTAAATTTGAAAAATTGTTTACAAACTGAAACATGAATAGAGAGTCCTTTTAGAACATTGATACCAACTTCAAAAGTGAAACCTTTACAAATTGAAGGAAAAGATGAGAGGCTTTCATCCATGAAAAAGTTTTTGGATGATGATTGGGGATCATTATATTTCACACCTACATTCATGGGGAAATAAAAGATTACACAATCAAAATAAAAGAAGACAAAGAAGCCATAAAAATATAAACACAATCTATCACTGAATCATCAAAAACATCCAAAACTTCTAGCAAAGAGGAAAACAAAAATTGCACATCTACATATGATGAAAGTGATTATGAAAAGCCACCTTCTTTGAAAGAAATGGAAGTCATTTATGGAAGAGGTTATCAACTTTTGAAACAATTTGGCTATAATGGAAAAGGATGTGGTGTAAAAGAACAAGGTATTTGTGTCCCTATAGAGCTTAACACACAAGAAAAAACATAAGGTCTTGGATATTGTCCTTCAAAAATAACAAAAAAATCACAAAGACCTTCACTTGATCATGCAAGATTCTCTCAAGATAGATAACATTAGAAGTTACTCCTTGCCATGTGGTAGTCGTAGTATCACAACATACTCACTACCATGCATGGGGGTATAAACTAGGTTTTATGCAATCATATTTCATCTCGCAAGGAGCAACACATCATAATTTACATTGGCTCATATTTGTCCCTACACTTGGGGGGAAAGGTGCTAGATAGCCCTGTGTTAGGTGCATTCCTTCTAGCAAGGGATCCCTTTGTATCTCCTTAAAATGTTAGTGTATCAAGTACACTAATATTTTAAGGGGGGGCATATAGTCCCCTGCTTAATATTTTCATATGAAATGGTCCCTTTTTAGTGATGATGGTATACATATCCTAGAAAGTGTGACCTTATAAATGGAAGTGTGGCTTTCTCAATCTATGTTGTGTCTCCTTTGTGGTGATATTGGGCTTGATATCTTCTAAGTGTGAATTTTATTGAATAGGATGTTCCCCTTTGTGGTAATACTATGGATAGTATTCCTTAATGTGTGATATTTTTATTCCTTGGCCCTTGTCCTCTTTTAGTGTTGATATCATGTGTGATATTCCCTAAGGTGTGACCCTTCATGTATTGAACAATGCCCCTTTGTTATTTTGTAAATCATCTTTTATGGTGGTGTTGTTTATGACACCCCTTGAGGTTTTTGGCCTTTTCTTGTGCGCCTTCTTGGGTGAGTTTATGCACCTTCATAGGCGAGTTTTCTATTTTTTCACCTTTATATATGAGTTTTTTGTTTATGCACCTTTATATCTGAGTTTTTTCTTGTTGCTTTCATAGGCAAGTTTATGCACTCTCCTAGGTGAGGTTTTGGCAAGATATTTCATGGAATCAACATAACAAAGCTTGTTAGGTTGTGAAATTGAGCACCCATTTTAACATGGTTTCCAAGCATAACACAACTTGCTTGATAATAGATCTATGTGTTTCATAAGTGTCTAGTATAATACATCTTTTTAGCCTTGTGAAACCCATCATATTAACATGGTCGCTGAGCATAACACAATTTGCAGTGTCTAGCATAACACAACTCGCTAGCCTTGTGGAACCCATCATATTGCATGGATACCTAGCATAATACAACTTGCTAGAAAGTAGATCCATGTGGCTCATGAGTGATTTGGCATAACACAATTTTCTAGTCCACATGGGAGCATTCCTTTAAAGTTAACATTTATTTGATGGATAATGTTTGGTATAATTTGAGACAATTTAAGACTAAGGTTTCTTTACCTTACCGAATCAAATCCATTTAGTACTAACCTTGTGTTTTGTTATGTGTCTTCTTCATGTTTGCATTTTGTTTGTGTTCATTTTATGGTTATCCCTATGTTATGTTATTTCATATGTTTTCATCGTGTATTCTTCATGTTTTCAATAGTTATGTTTGTGTATGTTGTCTTGCTACATTTCATACATGTGTGTTCCTTTGTGCTTATGTTGGTTTGCCATTGTTGTCCTTTGTTCCTCCTTGTTTTGGTTTGTCCTTGTTTCCAAAAGACACATGATGACATACAACACTTGAGGTGCAAATGGTGATATATTTTCATGTATAGGTGGCATCATGATATAGTGGTTGATACAGTGATTGATGCTGATTATTGTTTCTCCAAAAGTTGTGAATCATGCAAAGGAAAAGGTAAAGGTTGTGAGCTCCATATTGAATTTCATACAAGAGTGTTATGCTAGAGTCATTCTTTTACTATATGGAATTTCACTTGGTGATGGAATTTACAAAGTGTTCTAAGTGTTCTCACACTTACTTGGGCAATACAAGGTTGGTTATCTAATATTTTACAAGGCACATTTATAAGGCTTTGTGGTAAGGCATATTTACAAGGTTTCATGGTCATTAAATGATAAGCATTCTTTAATACTTACAACTTTCATGTGGAAGATAAATTGTTTCATAATGCAAGGAATGTGGTTTTATGATGGCAATGCTAAGTATGCAAAGTAATATTTGATAAGGCCGACACAATAGTTTGCAAGGTCATATGGGACCGACAATGGTTTGCAAGGGATTATGGAAACCGACAATGATATTTCATTGTATTGGGCACTAGTTGATACTATACTCCTAATGCGTATCAGGCACATGTGACATCATTTGGTTTAAATTATTGATTTCATTAGATTTAAATTCTATATGCAAAAGGCATAAATACAAAGTTGACTTGGTTGGTAAGTTTCGGGGTCATGATACAGGTTAAAGACATTATTTCATATTGTGTTTTCATTGGCCCCTTTAGGGCTAACCAGTTCAACAGGGTAAGGGTGTATAGTGTGGAAAAACAAAAAGAATATTGTTTATTATGAAAACTTTAACATTGGTGAATGGCACAATGGACTTAGGGTTTGAAATTTGAGATCTCAGAGTTTGGAGAGCTAGAAATTTTTCTATGACAGTTGGAATTTCGGTTGTGGTTGTGATATGTAAGTTTGTTCTTTTCAGTTTCTTTGCTGATAGGTATGGACATGTGAAGATTCACAAGATTAATGATTGTATTATATTTTTGTTTTCTTTAATCTCGGTATTTTGTTAGGAAAATGAAATAAAGAAGAAAATTAGAAAAGAAAAAGAGCTTTGTGTGCTTAACTACTTTGAATATACTTGAGTATAAAAGAAGGTTCTTTTGAAACCCTAGATTACTTTGCATACATTCTATTGATCATGTCCAAATTCTTTGTTTGGCATACCACATGATGATTTCTATTGTTTATTTAAAAGCAACATGTTTATTATTTTGTTCTTGTTAAAGGAAAATCAAGAGACAATTTAAAATTGTTAAAAGACACCATAGTGACTCGACAGGTGTAGGCAGTTATGAGATCAATTTCAAAGGTTTCTTTGATGATTTTAATGTATGGGTAAGTGCACCAAGATGGTCGTACTTTTGTGGCCAAACAAGAAAAAAAAAGACATAATGCGAAAGCGTTATAATGCGTTTGCATTATGGATTTTTAAAAGCAAAAAAAAAAGCAGATCCAAATATCATTTCTCATTTGGTTTTTTCTGTGCTCCTCAAATTTTCTTGAGTGCCAGGATGGTATTGAGAGAATGGTGGGGGAGGTTGATTTTATTGTTGAGGCTGATTTTGTTGAGTATTTTCCTCCTCTTGTTGAGGATTTCCTACAAATTAAAAAAACAATAGAAAAGAAGTTGAGGATCTTATTAGTAGGTTGAGTGATCAAAATTCTTCAACCACAGAAAGAATACATCTAGCAGATTCATTGAAGGATTTGTTAAGAAATGTAGATGCAATTACCCAAGAAATATCTGGATGGAAAAATAGGAGGCAAACATCGAGGGCATATTATGCAGACAAATTATCATATAAACAAGTAAAAGATTTAAAGATTACTAAAGGTGATTTGTGCTCTCTATTCACTGACCCTAGAACAAATCAAAATCTCACCCTCAATGCAAATAGGTTTCCTATTCATTGGTGCCACCACCAATAGATTAGAAATCATTTTTATGACATATGGTATATGGTCTTTGATTACCCACCGTGCAATAACTGTGAAGTCCCCCAATATTTTCTTAGGAAATTATATTGTGAGTTTGTATTGAAACAAATCCTGAATTATTTTGATATGAGGGAGTTTTAGGGGAGAGGTGGGGGGTCAGCACAGGATATGCCCGGTGCATAGCCAGATCCTACACGACAGGGGAGACGACCTCTCACTAGGCCGCCTCGTGAGAAGATTGTGATGCCTGCAGTTGCAAAGGAGAGTGATGATGTAGAGACTTTGCAGGCGATCACATCCTTGACTCGGAGTGTCATCCACCACACTAGCCCCATTATACAGCGCAATCGAGGGGAGTCTTCAGATGGTGGCCTTCGAGGCCATGTGTGTCGATCTTGCAGAGCCACTTGTTTGTATGACCCTACCAGCCCTCAGGAGGGTGCTACGCAGGATCCATATGCTTCTATGCAGCCTGATCCATATGCATCTACGGGGATGGAGAGGACGGTTGACATTCTGCATGATGCATATGGTATTGATAGTCAGGTAAAATTCAACATGTTCATTGAATTTAGTTTATTAAATTTTGATTCTGAAATGCAAGATTAACTAATTTAGTTTTATTATTTTAATAAAATTGCAGGGTCACAGTGTTGACCCTAGGTACACCAGTCAATCTACTTATTTTTGCAGTACACCTATTAGTGGGGTATGTAAAGTTAGTAAACAATTATAAATTTTTTACATGTGTTAATAGCATTTTTTTATGAATGGTATTTTAATATGTGATTTTGGATGTTGAACAGGGTGTTGTTGGAGGTTTCAAGGAAACACCTCTGAGTGCGAGTAGATTTGCTCAAACTTTCACTGAGGTAATCTAGAATAAAGAGAACTTAAAGTTAATGAATTCTAAGTTTAATCTAGATTTTTGTATATATAGTCATAAGAGTATATGAGTTCGCTAGGTTATTATTTGAAATCTTTTAAGAATGGTCCTACCATGATTGTTTGTCTTAGAATTCCTACACTAGCAAGCTATATATAATAAAAATTTAACATGGAACTGACAAAGGTAGAGCTACATTCTACTCCATCCTATATAATTTTTTGTGATGTCAACGTAACCAAGAATAAGACTATGGATGTCCTACATGATGTCAATGTAACCAAAAATAAAACTTCTATCCTTGACCCTATCTATCACCAAGACTCCTTCAATATCTCCTAGATGCTTGGAGATGCTTAAGACTAGGTCAAAATACCCTATATTCTCTTCATTTGTTGCATAGCTCATCAAGTTTCCCTATATGTTCTCTAACTAATCATGATTGCATGGAAAGAAGTTATAATTACTCATTAAACTCTCAACTATTGGAGCCTCCTCAAACTTTCCCATAGGACGTGGAAAATGCTTAGAAATGATTAAATTCCCTAATAGGGTGTGGGAGATATTTTAGGAAAACATTTGACATTAATTTGATCCATTGAATTCTTCTTCATTCTTATATATTCCTCAAATATACCTTGCAATACCCCTATCATACCTAAATCTACTACATTCATGTCCTTGTTAGCTAGCATGTAGGTGATATAGTATGGTCCATGAATTTTTTGTCTTCTTTTTTCATTTTTCTATACAATCCTCTTTTATCTCAGTACTAGGTCCTCACATAAAAATAAAAGAAAAACATTACTTATTTTTCTCATCTAAGGCCCCTAAGGTTTTAAACCCCTTAGATGCAAGGATTCAAAGCACATCAACCATGTGGTACAAATGACTAAATCCCAAAGATGATCTGTAGCAATGAAAGGGTTTGGAAAGGTAGAGAGAGCTACATTGGTGACTCAGGAGAAACTTCAGCTTTAAAAAACAAAGCCAATTAGGCTGGTAGACATGTGGATCAGGACAACATTTGGTGGAAGAGGAAGAAAGATGACTAGAACTTTGGAGGCCCACCATCTTGGATTTTGATATTCAACCATGTGAGCAAAAGAGAGCTGATATCATGTATCAAAACATTAAGCATGCATTCTTCCAGCCAATGGATAAGGAGATGATTACTTTTCTTCATTTTCATTTGCATAACCATATCACGGCATGGGAACCATGAAGACCAAGGATGTCCAGTTTTATGTGGAGGTAATGGATGTGGTCCAAACTTTAGGAGGGGCAAGAAGGTCAATGTATGATCTTGATGAATGATAGAAGATGGGTTGGTTAGACAAACCAGGGGCACCTAGTCATGAGTAGGGACCTATAGGTTAGATTGGTGAAGCAAAGCACCAAGGAGGTCTTATAAGGAAATGCCTAGAGCAGGTACATACAAGGAAAGGCTCCTGCCTACCTGCTCCTCTTCCTCTGTTTGAACCTCCTTGAGGTCCTCTACCCCTATTATATCCACCTCTTGTAGATGTTTCACCTCCATGCTCTGTGAGTTTTGACTCTCCTTGGTTTCTTTGGTCATTGCCTCTGCCTTGGTAGCCACCACGCTGTCCTCTTTGATCTCTTTGATCTTTGCCTTTGCCTCTACCCTTAGAAGTCTGATCTTGCTTCCTCTTACTCCTCTCTTCAATCTTTAATGCCAATTGATAACATTGGTGCACTGTTTTGGGGCTTAAGAGAACCATCTCCTCTTGAATGGTCCACTTCAAACTGTTTAGATACCTTGCCACCTTGATACTTTCATCCTCTGTGACATTGGACCACATGCAAATTCTTTGAAACTCCTTAGTATAAGAACTCACATCTTGATCTCTTTCCCTCAAACTCTGTCTCCTCTTATGCAACTAAATTTCATAGTCTTCAGGTAGGTATGCTTCTTTCACCTTGGCAACCATTCCCTTCCAAGTAGAGATAGGTTGCTTGCCTTCCCTTCTCTCCCTCCTCTTGTGAATGAATTTCCACCATGTGGGAACCTCTCCCAGTGTGATTTAGCCACCTTTACCTTAAATGCTTGGGTGACTCCATCACCTCAAAATGGTTTTCCATTCCTCTATCAATCCATAACTAAATTAGCCTCCATCTTTCTACTAAATAGTGGTACTCCTTCAAGTGCTTTTCCACTCAAAGCCTTCAATGCTTTCAAGAAGGGATCCTCCTTCAATATAGGGTCAGGTTCAGGGATTCTATCCTCCTCTGCAACCTCTTCTTCTTTTGCTATTCTTCCATCAAACCGCATAACATTTAGTGCTTGCTCAAGTTGGTCTAACTTCTCTCTCAATACCCTATTGTCTTCCTCTGTTTCTTCAACCCTCTTGGCCAACTCAGCATTTGTCACCATGATGCTAGAACCACTAGACTCTATCTCTGACATACAAGATCAATCCCAAATATTTTTCTTGCTCTGATACCAATCTGATAGGGAGAGGGGTTGGAGGAATCAATCACTGATTCCTGCTCTAGGCCTTTCCTTGTAAGACCTCCTTGGTGCTTTGCTTCACCAATCTAACCTATAGGTCCTTACTCATGACTAGGTGCCCCTAGTTTGTCTGACCAACCCCTCTTCTACCACAAACTCCAACCACCAAGCCCACCTTGGTTCATTGCCACAACTCTTCCTTAGCCTTTACACTATACTAAAGAGACCAATCTTCCTCAACACTCATCAAATCTTTCGGGGGTAGTGATAGAGTGTAAAGGCTTCAAAGCTATCCTCAAAGAATTTGAACAACCTCAGACTTCAGCTTCCCATTGCTCCTCCACCAATCAACTTTAGCTGGGTTTGAAAGGCTAGTAAGCCCTGAGCCCTATTAAGAGATTAAACCTTCACCTGCAAAAGCAGGGTTAGAAATCACAAATCAAAGGGCTTTACATCTTTCCAAGGTTCTTGGTTCACATGGACCAACCTCAAATATTCATGAGAGTCTCGGCCTTCCATTGTCAGTACAAAGCTCAAACATAGAATGGAGCAAAAACTAGGGTTTAAGCTTCCCTTGATAGTTGTAGAGCTTCTGATTTGTTGTTTACACACCAAGGCTGGAAAAGAATGGAGCCTCCTCATACCATTAGCCAATGAGGTAACACCACCTACCTCCTCAAGAAGAAAAATCCTCAATGGCCCGGCACCCTGCCAAGGTGTGACCTGCACAACAAGTTTTTCCTAGCCGGACCTGCACTGGCTCGCCTAGGGCATCACTTTGCTAGCAACTCCTGCACTCAAACAAAACCTACCAACTAACATATGTACAAGCATGGTGTCTAGGCACTGTTTCCAAAAGGCCGTATGGTTTGTACGGTGGAAAAGTGCTCTAGCACCCCATTTACTCAACACTGCCTGTTTCAGGCCAGCAAGCACAAAGAAACCAAAATATTTACAAAGAGACAAGAAAATGATTGAAAGAACTATCTAAAGGCTACAAAAAACTTGTACTAGATTTATTCTACATCCTACACACAACATAGAACCAGATTTAATCCATTAGAGCCTTCTTTCAGACCAAAAAACAAAAAATTTCACTCAAAAAACTGTTTTCCTTCAATTTCCAACAAAACAATCTGTACAAACGTACTTTCAACCTTGCACAAAGGTCAAGGAAACCTTTAAATATGCTTTCCCAATAGTTATTTTTCCAATGGGCCCTTCTTGGCTGCTCAAACACAAAAGGAGCATGTTTTTGCAAAAATTGTCAATAATTGCAAAAACCTCCATTCCTAAACTTTGGACTAGAACCTTTTTGTTTCTCACCCATGGTCAACATGACCTTATTAGAAAACATCATTCCAACCACAAACATTCCTGAAGGCATACATCTAAGTCATAAACTCATTCTATACTTCCACATTTTGCCTAGTGTGCTCTCTATTGCTTCCTAGGTGCTCCTGCACCAATGAAATTAAGGAAGAACAACAAGAGAGGAATAGGAAAAATAAAATCAATACATAGTTTCAAGGATTTTTCAAGCGAGTAAGAGAGCTATGGGAACAACCTCATCTAAAATATTTTGAACTAGAGTTTTATATACCATTTAGAGAGCTTGGTTTTCATGGAGTTCCTTTCAAATCCTCTGCTTTTTGTTCCTATGGTAAATTTTTTGGTAGAGTTGGTGGAATTACCTTTCTTAGTAATCACTATTAGTGAGATTGAGATTGTTAACCTTGAGAGAGTAGGACTTGGGAAAAATGGATTTGATATGGCTATTGTTTTAAAATAATTAAAGCGAGATGTACTCCATATGTATGCCATTCTTGAATATTCACTTGATGGCATCAAGGAATGGATGAACTCCATGGATATAAAGTATTATGAAAGTATAATGAACTTGAACTAGAAACCAATTTGTAAGACTATTATTGATGATCTAGATAAATTTATTGAAGATGTTGGTTGGGAATTTTTGAATATGGAAGCTAGTGATTTTGATTCTGATAATTCAGAAGAGTCAGATCAAGAATAAGAACCCTCTAATGTAGAAGAGGAATCATAATTAGATTTCATACAGCCACCATCAAGAGTATTACAAGCCAATCCACAAGATGGAGGGAATTCTTATATAAGGATAATTTTCAATGTTGCAGGTACGAGCTTTAATGCCAACTACAATGGCAACATTGAAATTCCCTAGCAGTATTTATGTTAAGAAAATTTCCTTTAGATGCAAGGATTCAAAGCACATAAACCATGTGGATTAATTTATATCATAAGTTGTACCATGATGTTCACTATGCATTCCTCTACTCTTTCGACTGTCAAATGTGCCACTACCTTGTCATTGATCACCATCATATTCTCCTTTTCATGATTATTTTCTCTATCATCTTTGGTATAAACACTTGAATATTATATTTAACTCAAGTGAGGAAACTTAAAAATCATAATGATAGGCCAAAGAAGAATATTCAGTCTTTTCATGGTAAAAGGAGACCTCAATTTAATCACTGTCATCCTCAAAAGGTTAATTCCATTGTCAAACATTTATTGCATATCTTAAACTATGACAAGCGTTTAATAAGGGTTTTGAAGAATAGGCCCTTAACAAGTTAGCTCCATCATTTTTTATTGTCGTTGTATCTTTATTTAGCTCTTACTCCATTCCTTGCAATAGTGATACTTGGATTTTTCATACTTAACTCAATTGGCTACTATCAAAGCTCCTTTTGACTAGATCATCTCTTCTCATATTGGTTGTCATATTTTACATTGTTTTTTGACACTTTTTCACTTAAAATTTATCCTAAAGGGTCTTTTGTTTTTCAATGTGATTGTCCCGGGTTATTGCTTTAAAAAAAATTGATAATCATATTGTTGGTTACGTTGCATTACACATCATTCAAACTCAAAGCATTACTTCAAATTCAATAACTATTTTGTGATTGAATAATTTGTTGTTTTATTTTCAGATGTTGGTGAGAGAAACACCGCCAAACGTAACAGGGCAATGGATATTAGTGTTTCTACTGCAATACAATCCTCGATGGCTCTGATAGGGGAGGTATGAGGCAAATTACTAAATTTTAATTTACATTCGCTGTTATAGATGAACTAGTTCTAGTGAAAAATCTCACCATTATTGATTCGTAGTTTAATTCCTATTTGGATGGTTTATACAGGGCTCGAGCACGCCTTAGCATCAGCGTGCAAATATTTCCATCAAGGAGAGTGATCATTAGATGGCTGTAAGTGATTAAATTTTGTTAAATATATTAATTTTTATAATGTAATTTCTATATATTAATGTCTTTACTTCTTATTGTAACAATTGAAACTTGACCAAGAGCTAAACCCTAGGAGGAGCAGCAGGAGCACTCATATGACGGGTGACAAATTTATGCGCCATTAGATTACTTAAAGAGGAAAATTGTATTTGAACGAGCATGGAGAAATGAATTTTTGAATGTAGAGAGCCCTTTGTGTATGCCTACATTGGAAATTACGTACATATTTTTGTATTTGATATATTTGACATTGTATGCCTATATAGATTCATTGGCCTATATGGCTTTTGTAGCTTATATTTTTATACTTATATTGACATATTGATGTACATGCGTTACATGGCTATTTGATTAATACAAATCTTTTTTATGATGGTGTCCATATTTGCATTATAAATTCATGGTTCAATGGATATGAGTTACATGTATTCAAGTGTATACTTTACAACTTACGCACATATACTTTTTGACTTATGTTGGAACATCGAAAAGTGTGAAAATTTGTGTTTGGAAGTCAAACGTAAGCCAATTTTGCAATTTTCGGTTCTTGCATACTAGATCTTATGGACTTATTCCTTCCTAGTACATATTGTGAATATTTCTCATTTGAATTGAAGACAAATTCCTCATTTTATACTTGTTTTCTTGTTTGCCTTCCACATGAAAATGTTCACACTTTTGGTCGATCAATGATCAATAATATTTCGGTGTAAACACTTGACATTTTATGTTTTTGAACTTTAATTTATAATTTTGTAGTTTATATTCATAACGTTGATTACATTGCATTACACATCTTTCAAACTCAAAGCATTGCTTCACATTGCATAACTAATAACTAGATGTGATAGATGACAAAATTTCAATTACAATATAGTTTTTACAAATTCAACCTAGCCGATTATGCAATTACTTCACATTGCATAACTAATAACTAAGAGACAACTTCAATTGCATTTGCTTGTCATGGCATTCTATTAGACCACATTTCTTTGAGGCATTTTTTCAAACAGTTCACTGCATTGTCTATACTACCACATTTTTGATACATGTCTACCAAAGCATTTTGTCAAATAGTTCAAGTGTTGCCTTGTTGCTATGGCTAAAAGCCTAAAAGAAGTGCTTTTGAACAAGCTATGCATGCTTGGAAAAAATCTATCAAAAGCATAATAGTAAGCAATATCATAGACATGTATGAAAAATGTGTTAGCATAGACAAAGGCGTTGAACTCTTTGAAAAATGCCTCAAAGAAATGAGGTCTCATGACTGATGATTACTCAAAAAATATTTGATTGTCATGGCATTCAATGGGGTCATGAACCATTCTTCGAACGAAGTTCAACCTTTATTTTCATATCTTCATCAACTGACCCCACCCATCAAGCAGGTTCATTGCCTTCTTTGCTATGGCTAAAAAGCCTAAAATAGGTGCTTTCAGACAAACTATGGATGCTTAGAAAAAATCTATCAAAGCATAATAGTAAGCAATAGCGACAAGGGAATGAAGCTGTTTGAAAAAAAGTGCGTCAAAGAAATGTGGTCTCATGGTGGTGGAATATCAAATAGTTCACTTCCTTGTTGCTATGGTTGAAAGCCTAAAATAGGTGCTTCCAAAAAAGCTACATGGATGCTTGGAAAAAATCTATCAAAACATACTAATAAGCAATAGCATAGAAAAGGCATATTGTTGAAAAAAAAGCCTCGAAATGTGGTCTCAATGGTGATGGAATGCCATGACCAATCCATAGCAATTTGTTTGTCATGGCGTTAGATCATGCCAGTTCCATCACCATGAAACCACATTTCTTTGAGGCATTTTTTCAAGGGTTCGTGCTGTCTATGCTAACACATTTTTCATACATGTCTATCAAAGCGTTTTATCAAACAGTTCATTGCCTTCCTGCTACGGCTAAAAGCCTAAAATAGGTGCTTTCGAACAAGCTATGGATGCTTGATAAAAAATCTATCAAAGCATAATAGTAAGCAACAAGCTGATGCAATACAAAGATTGCCAAACCACTCAACAAGCCCATTCAAGCTACCACAATTCAAGTTACATCAGGCCCATATCAGACCTAGCACGAACAATAGGAGGGAATGGCCTATTTCCAGCATACTACCAAACCTTAAAGAATGCGTCACGGTTGAGCATTGCTTCGAGAAGTGATTCAGCGTGTTTGGGTATGAAAGGAGACCATTCTAGAATAAGCACATGCCCTATTTGAGCGTGTTGGAATGGTGTGCTTGGTCACACAAGTTGCAAATGAAAATTGCACCACCTTGCAGCTTTCCACTACTTCCCGTATGACACTTTTTACGATCCAAGCGGCCCGAACACCGCGGAGAAAAACCATAGAGATAACGAAAATTGAGAGAGGTTATTGTAGAGGGGCTCAACACAATCCCATAGGATCAGACGAGAAGTTTCTAAGCATCACGGTGTCCGAGTAACCTCATGCTGAAGTTTGCAGCCATTTTGCCCTTTGGACCCTTAAGGGATTGATCTGGTTGAACGTAGCTCGGAGCGATTTCGCGTGTTTGGGTGCGAAAGAGGACCATTCCTAGCGTAAAAATTTCTATTTGAACGTGTTGGAATAGTCCATTTGGTCGCACGAGTTGCATAACAAAAATTGCACCACCTTGCAACTTTCCACTGCTTCCATTTGACACTTTTTTCATCAACTGAAAACTGGACACCACGGGAAAACCACTCCGAGATAACCAAAACCAAGAGAGGTTATTATAGAGGGGTCCAACATGATCCCATAAGATTAGACGAGAATTTTCTAAGTATCATGGTGTCCGAGTAACCTCTTGCTGAATTTTGCAGCCATTTTGCCCTTTGGACCCCTAAGGGATCTATTCGGTTGAACGTAGCTCGGAGTGATTCCGCGTGTTTGGGTGTGAAAGAGGACCATTCCTAGTGTAAAAATGCCTATTTGAATGCGTTGGAACAGTCCATTTGGTCACACGAGTTGTAGAACGAAAATTGCACCACCTTGCAACTTTCCACTGCTTCTATTTGACACTTTTCCATCAACTGAAAACTGGACACCACAGGAAAACCACTTCGAGATAATGAAAACCGAGAGAGGTTATTGTAGAGGGGCCCAACATGATCCCGTAGGATTAGATGAGAAGTTTCTAAGTGTCACGGTGTCCGAGTAATCTCATGCTAAAGTTTGCAGCCATTTTGCCCTTTGGACCCTTAAGGAATCGATTCGGTTGAACGTAGCTCGGAGCGATTTCGCGTGTTTGGGTGCGAAAGAGGACCATGCCTAGTGTAAAAATTCCTATTTAAACGTGTTGGAATAGTCTGTTTGGTCACATGAGTTGCAGAACAAAAATTGCACCACCTTGCAACTTTCCACTGCTTCCATCTTACACTTTTTCTATCAACTGAAAACTGGATACCACGGGAAAACCACTCTGAGATAACAAAAACCAAGATAGGTTATTGTAGAGGGGCCCAACATGATCCCATAGGATCAGACAATAAGTTTCTAAGCATCACGGTGTTTGAGTAACCTCATGTTGAAGTTTGCAGTCATTTTCCCCTTTAGACCCTTAAGGGATTGATCCGGTTGAACGTAGCTCGGAGTGATTCCGCATGTTTGGGTGCGAAAGAGGACTATGCCTAGCATAAACATGCCTATTTGAATGCATTGGAATAGTCCATTTGGTTGCACGGGTTGCAGAACAAAAATTGCTTGCACTAGATGACCAAATTTGCTTGTAAATGCTAAAACACTAAATCGGGTGTAACATGCAAACCAAAATGAATCCTTACAGGATAAATAAATTTTAGGGTACCCATTTTGGGCATTAAAAACATATATCAATTTTAGATACACTTTTTTTAGAACACATGCTTGCTGTCCCAACTTCTTTGCTTCTAAAGAACCCCAAACATGCAGTGAGTTTTGCTTGTTTTGTGTGGATTTTTCTTAAAGAGGCACTTAGGAGTGATGGAAATGGTTGTAATTAGTCTGTACAAATTTGAATCAGGGATTTGGGGTGAAGGGGTGAGCCTAGGTAATCAAAATCCTAGTGTGATCAGCAAATTAAGCCTGTTGGGGATAGTGATACATTGGTCCATTTTTGTTCTTCAATCCACTGTCAAAAGGTGAGACTTTGGGGTCTTGTAGAGGCATATCATAGTTGCCTAAATTTAGTAGTTTGAGCCTGGCATAGGCTTGTGGGTGGATTTTATTTAGATTGTTCTACCTTTCAAAAATCTGTTGTCCCACTAAAACTAGGCCTGAATAGCCCCCTTTTCCAAAGCAACCCTATTCAAAACTTATCACTTGACCATGAAACTTTCTACAGTATCTTAAATTGTTCCCAAACCAAGTATTTTCTAGTTTTTAATCTCCTATGACACCCTCAACACGCACAAACACAAAACCCTAATGAAATTGCTCCAAAAATTAAGGCCTCTTGAAAAATTGACTTCCACACACTTCCATAATCTTCTCTTTGACTTTTCACCATTAAATCATCATTCCTAAACACCTTCAACTCAAAAAAATGCCCCTCATTAAGGTAGATCTCCTTCTGCTACACTTTAGGCATCATTTTCATGCAGTTTTCAATGTGAAATCTCGGTGTACACCCTATCATTCCTCCTTCCTGCACATTATTTTGTTAGATCTGTATTATACAAGTAAGGATTGATCCATTTCAAAAGTCACAACAAAATTCTTTCATGAAATGGATCAAATATTCCATGGTAAAAATTGTTCCTTGACCAAACTCTTCATCCTTTCCCATATAGAAACTTTTGCCAACCCTCTAGCCATCCTATCATTCTGAAAACTAGTCCACCATGTCAGTGTTGTACCTCTCAACTTTGTCTTAGCAAACTTAACCTTCCTCTCTTCTTCCATCTCTTCAAACTCAAAATAGTTTTCTAAGGCATCAAGCCATCCTAACACCTCTTTATTATCCATCTTCCCCTGATAGATAGGCAACTCTATGTGACTCTTTCCTCCATGACCTTGTGCTGCTTTCAACAATCTTATGAACTTCCTTTCCTCAGGGTCTTCTATCTCATCTACTGGTTGTCTTTGAGCTACCCACACATGCTCTTCTTCTTCATCATTTTCTTCTTGTTCTCCTTGTTCTCCTCGCCTATTTCTCTCAAGGCTATTTATGGAATGAAAGTAGACATTGCCATGAGTTGTGATCCTAAAGGGTATATCAGTAAAATGAGGGTAGAGAGGGGTAGATCTCATAGCTACCATCATTTACATGCATCTAATGATGTGATAAGGAACCTCAAAACTAATAAGGAGGTCAGAGAAAGGAAAAGGAAATGGATGTTCATGGTCCAAACAAAATAGAAGAGGATAAAAATAATCATGCTTATGTTATTCCTTTGCAAAGTACACAAGTCCCATGGAAATGATGGAGAAGATGTTTGTTGCCATGGTAGATGGGAATTTTTCCAGCATGATGAAGTTGGCAGAGCAAGAGAAAAAGGGATGGAAGTTGAACAACTTGTTCAACAACAAGCCTTGTCAACAGAATCATCAACACAAGTTGCTCACAACCAATCAATGCAAACTCTTGATGCACCCTTGGTTGATTATTCAAAGAATCCAAAAGAAAGGGAGAGTGTGCAAGAGGAGACTATGAAGAATGTTCCTAGAGATGAGGAAGTGAACTAACACTTCCCTTCTCCCCAAATCAATCAAGGTGATGAACAATTTCCTAAAAATAGGCTAGCAATTAATTTTTATGATGAGAACTCTGTTCCCAATGATGTCAAAGTATTAGCTTGTAGCTAGTTCATGGATGATGATACCTTTGTTACTACAAATGACTTTAGAGACTTCATCATCAAAGTGAAGAAAAATGAACTTAATGAAAAATTGGATAATGAAAAGGAGTTGACCCATCTACGTATGAATAGGTCACTCAAAAAGTTATCTAATAAATAGATTTTCATGCTTATAGAATCACTTTGGAAGAAGGGAGGAGATTAGTTAAAGAAAGTGGTATTCTTGTGTTTCTGATAGGGAGGGGGTTGGAGGAATCAATCACAGATTCCTGCTCTAGGTCTTGCTTGCAAGACCTCCTTGGTGTTTTGGCTTTCCACCTTAACCTATAGGACCCTTCTCAAATTTAGGTACCCCTGGTTTGTCTGGCCAACCCCACTTCTATCAAAATTCCATCTACCAAGCTAACCTTGGTGCAATGCTCCAACTCTTCCTTAGCCCTTAATCAATCCTAAAGGCTAACCTATCTTCAACTCTCCATTAGTTCTTGCAGGGGTGTGGGAATGTCTTTAATGGCTTCAAACCAACCTCCTAAGGTACTTGAAGCTTTAATGGATTGATATAGCATCAAGACCTGTCTAGGATGTAGAGTGGTGTTTCTACAAGCTTTGTGTGTCATTAGATAGTCATTTTATTCATTTTCAAGCACTGTTTGTAAATAAGTTGGATTCCACACTGTTGCTGGTCTGAACCAGGCAGTCTTGAGCAAATGGAGGTTTAGATCACTTTCCCACCATACAAATTGTATGAACCTTTGGGAATAGTGACTAGACTCCATGTGTGTAAATATGGTAGGATTTAGGGTTTGTGTGAACACAAGAGCTGTTGGCAAAGTCTTGCCCTAGGCGAGCCAAGAAGAGTCCGGCTAGGGAAGACAAGAAGTGCAGAGCACATAACTTGTAGGGGTGACCAGTTCTTGATAAATTGATTTTTGGAGGAGGTAGGCAAGTGTCTTACCTATTTTCCACATGAAGGAGAAAGCTCCATCAGTTCAATTGATGTGAGAACAAGTTGACAGTTTGAAAACAACCAGAAAATGGCTTAAAACCCTAGGAAATGACCATTTTCAAGTTTAAGCATTTTACGGACAGTTAAAGCTTAGGACCTCAAAAATATTTGAGAGGTGTTCATATGGAACAAGGACCTCAAAGAAATATTGAGGTTGTCTTTTGAAATGTTTGAGTAATAACTAGTTGTTTTGGTGATGGAGACCTAATTGGGGGTCATGGACTAGTAGCCTTCTTAACCCTAGATGAGGGTTTGGTGAAAGCGATGAAAAGGTGGAGTTTTGGTGAACCTTCAAGAACCCTAGGAGGTTATTTTGAAGCCATTGAAGACATCTCTACACCCTTGCAAGAACTAGTGGAGTGTTGAGGATAGATTAGCCTTTAGGGT